>CAKNYM010045456.1:0-21965 GCA_932195095.1 Andricus curvator
TTCAAGAAACATGTAAACTGCGATACTTGCCACTGAAGAAAGTAGTGCGCGTTCCTCAGAATGTTAAATATAAAATAGAACCATATGTTAAGAAGCAGAAGGTAGTAGAAGAAGAGTTTGATGAAAAGGCCAGTTCTCCGTCCGTGAAAGTCAGCAGTAAAGATGATGCAAATGATGATGATGAAGAAGAAGACAATAAGGGTGAAGAAGATGATGCTGATGATGATACTGATGATGATAAGAATGATGATGATTCCGAAAGTGATTCTTCCTCTGAATATGAAGTAGAAGCAAAACAAACAGCAAAAATGTCAAAATACTGTGATGATCCAAACATATTGGTAGATCGATTGCGGTTACTTTTGTAATCACAAGCAGCTGGAAATAGAAATAATGAATACGCCATCATTTCAATTATTAATGAAATAAGAGATGCTGGCATTATTGAATAATATGTTCAATAGCTGATGTTAATACTTTAACAGTTTAATCTTTTTTCAACTGCCGAATAAACATTTCTTATATTTGATTGAACATTGCCTGTAATTAATTTAAAAACACTTATAAAATAGAACCAATACCATACTAGATAAACAAAAAGCTTGTCTCTTATTCAATATTATATAGTTCTTTATGTATATCATAATGCTATATGATAAATAAATATAATTTCTTAAAATTTACATATATTATATATATATTATTGTATATATATATTTATATATATTCACTGCACTCACCTTAAATTATATTAGTTATTTTAAAATAATAAGGAGGCTCGACACATGATTTACGATTCTAACAGTTCATTTAGGGTTTATAATCTTTCAATATCTCCTCCTCCTCCTCCGCCTCCTCCTTATTGAACTTGATTACCTTGAATATTTTTAGCTCATACAAACAGCAGACTTTAAGATCTTCTGTACGTTAGTCGGCATTATAAAATTAGATTGCTTTGGAATTAAAATGTAATATATGTACAAAGAATTCATTTGGAAAGTTCTTATAGCTGATGATGGCATTTCCGGGTGCTTTTTATATAATTGCGAAACTTCAAAGTTATTTTAAAGTGTAGAAATTAAATTAATATCTAGTGATTTATTTTTATTTTTAAGTGAATCTAGTATGACTTTCTAAATTTTGAATGTTACTCACATCTCAAATCCCAACTTATCTTTATTTGAAAATGTTTCTCTCCAACTCGCATATCTTATATGATATCGACGGTATTTCGTGTATTTCTCTATATTAGAGAAGATTGAGAATCAATTTTTTTTCTCAAACTTAAATAAGTTTAACTAGAAAGCATGTAGAAAGCACAATTCGTACGCAGGCATAAAATTCCTGATATTATTTAAATAACGGAAGAGCTGCAGACAAAATCTGTTAAGTTAGTGAATAACTTTTAGTTAATAATGCTGGGAAGGCATTCAGTGCAAGCAGCCTCAGGTTTCGCGTCATCAATGTTTTTAAAATTTTTCTTATCTGTATTTTACATATGAAATTCGACGCCGGAAGTGTTCTACTCGTCTATAAGCATCTACTTATAGTATGTTACTCCAAAAATTATTTATCTTTATTTTAAATATTTTAAAATATATAAATTTTAATGGAAAAAAGTATAGCTCTATAAAGCTCGATAATAGTAATCTTACTGAAATTACTTGAATACAAAACGGATTTCAAAAGACTTGCAATATCTGAAATAATGCAGTATGATGAGAGAGAGAAAGGCAGACAGACAGACAGGCAGAGAGAGAGAGACGATAACATTTCACAAATACTGGGTAGTAGAATATGCGTTCACATTAAACGAAAATTTGTGTTATTTAGCCCGGAAATGAAGCCTTTTTTTAATAATCACCTCTTGAAAAAATCAAAGTGTTCCTGCCATTCAGATTGAGAATTTTTAAGCACTGAATCTCTTATGCTTTCTACACATCTATGCAAATGCTTAAAGATGATCAAAAATAAAACCGTTGCAGTACTGTTAAAAAATTCTTGAATATTGAAGCACTTTTGAATTACAAAGTTAACTTGAATTCCACGTACTGGTAACTTAAAGTGATTTTCATGCATTTGGAAATAAAAATTTATCTATGAAAATCCACTTTATTCTATTTCTATATGTTAAAATATTTACTTTAGACCTTCAAAAGGATTTCAGGATAAATATTTTACATGGAAAGTTAAAAAAAACTTGATCAGAGGGAAATCATAGGTTAATTCTACCGTTTTTTTTACAACTGAAATTAATTATTAGTGTGGAAGCTAAAATGAACATATTTTAAAATTATCGTCTTAGAATTTCAATGTACACTGTACATGAAGTTTTATGTACGTGAGTCCTGAGCAATAATATTTTAACACTTGAATTATAATCCTGCAACATTTTAAAATATAATTTTTAATGAATGAAAGATAACCATTTTAAACCTATTATTCTTGGTAGTTATTTAAAGTGCTTCTTTTATAAATTCTCTGTCTCTCCCTGATTTCCAGGGTTTTCCTAACCTGCGGTCATCCTGATTAAAGAGACGTGAAAATAAGTTATTTATGAAATGGTTAAGCTTTAATGATTTTTATAATAGTTATAATATATAAATAGAGTATGTATGCCTCTTTGTAATACACTGATAATATTAGGTTTTTTTCGGAACAAATTTTTACTAATTTTAAATTGGAATATGAAACCAAATGAAGTTACTGCTCAAATGAAAAGGAGAGTTTTATCGCGTATATCAAAAAGATTAAACTAAAGGGTAATTATAATAAAACCAAAAAATCGTAAGTATGAACACGGTTTTGAAAAAGGTTACATTGAAAATTAGGTTTATAGAAATTTTCACAATTAATCAAATAATTATTCAGTACTAGTTACATATATCCTTAAAGAATACCAGGGTACAAGCTTAAAATGCTTGTTGGACATGTCATCAACCTTATTATCTTCTTACAATGATTGCAATCATCGAGCTATTGGAATTAAACCAAATGAAGTTACCGCTGAAGAGAAAAGAAAATTTTATTGTAAATATCGAAAAACTTTAAACTAAATAGTACACGGAGAAAAAGGTCTAGTTAGGGTAACAAGGATTCTGGTTAGCCGTACTAGACAGTCTAGTAAAATATGAACCAACACGCTGTCTAGTTAAACACGCCAGACAGTCTAGTTAAACTCTGTCTAGTTAGAATTACAAGACATCTGGTATCAGTTACCAGACATCTAGTAAGGCGAATATTTCCATTGCTGGTAGTGCTAACTAGCTGTCTAGTAAAAGTAAGCAAACGTTGAGTTAGGCTTACATCTCCGTGTTTAGGTAGTTTAACTACTTTTCTGGTAAAATTTACCACATGTACAGTATTGGGAAATAGTTTTTTTAGGAAAATAAGTATGTTTTCAGGATCTTTAAGATAGGTTTCAAAATTTAAACAGCACAATAAAAATGAAGTTCGTTTATTAAACACCGGCCAAAGGTATGAGTTTATATTACTCGAAGAAATCGCACGGCCTGAAGCATTATATTGAGAACAATATGGCGGCTACACTGCCGAAAAATGCATTTTACGTTTCTTGAAATATAGCCTTGTAAGAGAAAAGGTTCCACAAGTTCAACAGATTATCCACTGTATCGTCACGGAATTCACTTATTTCAATACACGCAAATAGAAACAAAAATAAAAACACGTCGCTTCTCGCTTCTTGCAACTCTGAAAATGGCCGGAATAACGCACGGGACACAGAAATTCAAGAGGCTGTAAGAAACTGGAGGTGACGACTCCGAAAATTAGGAAGCAGGCTAGAGGGAGAGAAAGTGTCGGTAAAGGGTGTAGGAGGGAGCACTGAAGACAGTAAAAGAGTAGTGGGGGGCAACACGCTACTAGATGTCTAGTTATGGACACTATTTGCCATAACACGACGTATCGGTTAAATCTACTAGACTACTTACAAGACATCGAGTAAGAGTAACGAAACTTCTGCCTTAAATTTACTAGACGCGCGTAACTAGATTCATCTAGTTGGCCCAACTAGATCTTTTTCTCCGTGTAATCATAAGGAACGAACCAATTTAAAACGAGAGAAAACGTATGTGTTGGCAAGTATAAAAATTTAAAAAAAAGATTACACTTCACATTGGATAACAGAAATTTTAACATTTATAATAGGAGCAATAACTTCAAAAGTTAAACACTCTGACAGTAGTAAGAAAATTCGGAAATAAATCGTATGTAAAATGCTTGGGATTCGATGATTCTCATAATAGTTGTATCACTAATTCAAAATTACAAAACACTTTTATGTATTCAAAAATTAAATTATTTATTTAAAAAATTATTATTTAGTTCATGGAAAAATGAAGATTTCTTACAGAATTTTTTTGTTCAAATTATGAAAACCGATTTAATGTAAAGACATCATGGAATCAAAAAGAAAAAATGTCATTGACAACGAATTTGGAAAATTTTCATTCTGAAGATCTCCGAAATTGAAGTTTTATAAGAATTGTTTCTTATGAAATCTAAATTGCTGCACAACCAAGATATAGCTTTGAAAATTTACTTGGAGGGATTGTCTGAAGCTTCACATCAATGCTTTCTCAATTTATATAAACAAAATTTTAATGAATTTAAGAAAAAGTAATATGAATGTCATAAAGTGTGAAGTTGTTTCAAGTAAAAATACAATTCTTTATTTTATTTATGTTTTGCCAATGAGTGAAGTAATCTGCTGGTATCGATAAACAGCTTGTATATATTTTTTCTCGTGTTCTAATATCATATGTACCTGAAGCTCCGAACGTTCAAATGAAAGAAATATTTTTCCCCGATTTCTATTTTACTCATAAATATTGCTGCATTTGCAATTTAAAATATGCATTATAATTCTGTTTCAATAATAAATTATTTCCAATAAAAGTAAACGAACATTTGAGCACTTTTTCTGGTTTATAAAGTCATCAGTAAAAAAATTCGTTTATTTGAACGTTCAGAACTTCAAGCACATTAATATCATTCTGTATTGAACATTAATTTCACGGAAATTCTGTATTGTAATTATGATGACGTCATCTGAATGGAATTTTGTTTATCAGAAATGATTTATTATCATATGGAATATGACACCTCTGGCATATGATGTCGGCGCGCATCAAAGGGGTCATGAGTGAATCAGACAAAATTAGAAACCATTTTTTTAAATTTAATATGACACCATTGCAATAAGCATTCAATATAAGTTATTTCATACATCGCTGAAAACGCAACATTGGTTCATTACATCTGATTTTAGTGAACAACCAGTGTATCAAGATCTCTAAAATCAACACGGCTAAACAAGTCTAGATATTATTAAGTTCTAGATAGTGACGTAGATTTTTAGAACACAAACTCTAATAATGCTTCAACATTAAATAAAAGAGCTCTCAATCACATATCTCATCTTTCGTTCACGCTCAAAACTCGAAATATATACCTATACTATTCAATTAAATTTTGAATATTTCTTTTTTTTAATTTGATTAATATCATCTTTATTATCTTCAAGTTTTAGAAGGTTTTAAATTATAATCGACGTGTCTATAGACACACGTAAAATTCATTTCTCACAATTGAGCAGTATCATATGATGATGCCATCAAAAAATATTCTATAAACTTAGCACGGACATGAACCACTACAGCTGCAGAATTTTCTCAATGTTTGTCAGGTGGTCAACTGAAAAAAATCAATCTCGTGGTGAACAATCTCAGACAAACAGTACGTCACCTCAACAAATGCTAAGAACTATTTCTGAAAATGATACAACGTAAATTTATAATATCAAAGAAAGAGACGCTCTATCGCCGCGCCGGACGCCATTCTTGGAAAAATATCGCACGAAATTTAAAAACAAGTGACAAAACAACATACCTTTGTTACACATCGTGTTATAAAATACCATGGATGCCTAAGCAGATAAAAATTAAGCTTACTTAGATAATAATCAAAGCCAAGTTTTATCTAATATGCTATTTACTTGTTATTTAAAAAATCAAAGACAAGCTCCCATACTTATGACTTAGTGCTAAAATGTTTAAACCATTCGCTTGTCAGCAATATTAAAGGCAATGCCGCCAAAGGATTTGTTATTAGAAATATCAAAGAGATGACGTCAGATGAGTGACACATTACATTTCTAAAAATTATACAGCGTAAATTAATAACGTTAAAGAAAAAGCCGCTCAACTTCCGGATGCCCTTCTTAGAAAAATTTCGCTCGAAATTTAAAAACAAGTGCCAAACATACCTTTGTTACACATCATGTTATACAATACCATGGATGCCTTAGCTGATAAAAATTAAGCTTACTCAGATAATCAAAGACGGCTTTTATCTAATATGCCATTTCGGCTTTAGAAAGAATCTCAAAAACAAAATCATATTTCTCCTATCAAACGTAAATTAACAATATCAAAGAAAGAGCCGCTCAAACACCGGATGCCCTTCTCGGAAAAAAATGTCGCTCGAAATTTGAAAACAAGTGAGAAACAACATTCCTTTGCTGCCTCTAAAAGAATAATAACGATAACGTCATCTACTCTGAATCTTCCAGAAGGTCGGTAACATGTCGGTAACAGTAATCTATAGCCAGAAGCGGCTCAGCTCATCTACTTATGATATTGTCTTATCATATCTCATAACTATTAATTTATTTATGCATATGGATTTAAAATTTTACAGCACACGTTTTTTTGCCTATAAAACAGTTGTACAATTTTAGGTTTGAAAATTAAATAAAAAAACTGTTCTTTTTGGAAAAATCCATCTCAATTCTTTTTTTTCATTTAAAATAGTGATCAGCTGGTCAGTTTTACAAATTTTTTAAGGTTCAACACCACTCTAGGATTTTCAAAAAATCGATTTTTTTTTAGCTTAAAATGTACTTTAGGGGCCTAAAAACAATGTGCACTTGGTCCAATTGCAAAAAAAAATTTTAACAGCTCGAAATCTTGATTTCACCGAAGCGCCTCGAAGCATGTACTGAGCGCTCCAGCGGCGCACTCAGATCCAACGCTTTTATATTTCTTTTACCTGTCGAAATCGTAAGTGGGAGGTCATTAGGGTTCCTCAGGTGTCAACTAGGGTGCGCTGATTTCTATTACAAATAGTATAGGTGTGTTTGTGAATCAGTAAACGCTGCTGAGATTTCATGGATTTTTCTGTTAGTAAAACTTTAAACGCGTTTTTCTCGAAACCACATTTTTCGAACTGGGCGGACAGATTACTCGGGCATCAGCGAACGGATTGACTTCAAATTTGGACAGTAGCTTCATAATTACATTCTTCAAGGTAAACTTTTAATTTTATAAACAATTTTCAGCCTTTTTTTTGCGAAAAATCGATTTTTTTTTTCAAAGTCGCGCCATTTTTACAAAATTTGATTTAATAAAAAACCCCTTCGTAGTACCTTAGCCAATGGTATATAGATTAAGAATTTTTTTGTTTTTTGTTCCAGGTCTCATAATTTTCATGTAATCCGTCCGCCCGTGGAGACGTTTTAAAAAAAGGCATTTCGCGAAATCAGCTGCATCGGCGCCATTTTGTATAAAAATGTTAATAAAAAAATGTTTTTCCATACTTCAATGTATGCTTAAACACCCCTTTTTCAAAAAGAAATTATATTCCCTCTTTAATATTCTCAAAAATAATTCACAAAGCTAGTCTTGTTTTCGGCTTCTAGATTGGTGTTGCCCCTTAATGAAATTTTTGGGGAATACACGCTAGGCTTTCCTCCAACTGATAGTTTAATTAAATTTTGAATAAGTTTGTTTATAAAAATTTCATTATTTTGTGTTCAACGCATTTTATATCTTCTAGTGTTTCATTTATCGAGGGAATTTTCAGCTGGCCAAAACTTCTTGCGATAAACATAAGGAGATATATACAATAAAGTTTTCCGTGAATTTTCAGATCACAACATTGTGTAATTTAAGAGCAATAATGATTTTAGTTTATGACAGCGTTCAAGTATAATTGAATACAAATTCAACACACATTACGCATTAAATTTGTTAAATTTTCAGTTGAAAGATTAAAGTTCAACCAAAGAGATGAATTTTCAACTAACATGAAGGATTACTCAATGGGAATAGTTACACTTTGAGGTGAAAAAAATATTTTGGAAGAAAAAAAAGACTACTTAGAATCTCACAAAAAGACAGTTTTTTACATGAATTTGAAAAATATAAAACGTACAACATTTTTCACGTAAAAGAAGATGCATGATAAAATTTGACATCCATATACATTTTTGCCAGAAGACAATTTATGGGCCCTTACATAATACCTTTTGAGTACACCTGTTCGTGTACTTTACTCTCTGCGTGTATGTCCTCAGTTTACTGATCGGGGTATGGGATGAAATCTGGTTCACTGCTGTTCTCCTTGATTTTCTTCCCAATTCTTTTATCATAGCAGAAATGAAATTTCAAGATGTTTGATACCTAAAAATTAACATGCTTTATATCCAAGAAGAATATCTGGTAATATATTTATATTAATAAGGGGCCGTACTTAACATACGTAACGGATTGTAGGCTTTCTCCGAGAGCCCCCCCCCCCCTTCGGTGACAAACCGCTGGAGAGTATTTATACCGCCCCCGCCCTTTTAGTTTATGTAATTCATGGTGTCTTATTTGACTTAGTTGCCTTATTTGACTTTTGAACAAAATTGTTAAATTTTCAACCAAATAATTTAATTTTTATCAAAAAAATGCAATTTTACCAAAATAGATGAATTTTCATATAAAAAAGGCAAATTTTCAACAAAATAGTTCAATTTTCACCCAAAAAAGATTTCAATTTGACTTTTGAACGTCAAAATATGAGTTTTAAATAAGAAGTGAATTTACTACGAAAACAGATGGGCTTGAAGTTCTGAACGTTCAAATGAACAACATTTTATATTGATGACTTTATAACCTGTAAAAAGTGTTAAAACGTTTGTTTATTTACATTTGGAATTTAAAATTGAAGTTTAAAATTTTAATTCAAAAATGTTATATTCAAATGTTCAATAATTTGCACGTATAAAATGGAAGTTAGTACTAACATATTTCAATTGAACAATTTTAAATGAAATGCAGATGAACAGCAAAATTTAGAATTTTTAACTTTTATAAATTATAGAGTTCAAAGATTCAAATTCAGTTCCAAAACTAAAAATCCACGTTATCATTTACATTGTTCTAAATTCAACAATCAACCAATAAACTTAAAAAAATTTTAATTATATTACTTTAAGGAATTTCAAGCTGGGAACATTAAAAATTGAAAAATTACACTTTTTTAAACTGAACACTTCTTAAATTAGAAGTTATATTACTTTAATTTTAAATAGTTTAAACATCCTTAAAAAGCTTCAAAATTTTATTTCAAAATCTTACTTTCCAAATACTTTTTGTGAATCTAAATATCTTTAAAAATGAATCGAATTTTAACCAAACTTTTTAGAAAATCCTGCTTATTATTTATAGACACACATTGGAATGATTTTAATTTTTGAAAACATTTAAAATTAATTTAAAATTTGAAATGGTTTAAAATAATTTTAAGGAGGTGTATGTACCGACAAAATTCGACTATTCGTACTAAAATTTCGGTGCAAGTTACCACAGCCTAATTTAAAAAAAAAATGTTTTGGTAAAAAAAATTATTAAATTTTTAAATAATTGTTAAGTATGCGTGTACTTAACTTCATGCGTGAATTTCCTCTAAAAAATTTAATCCGTTCACTGATCAGGGGTATGGGGTCAAATCTGGTTCACTGTTGTTGTCCTTGCTTTCCGGCCCAATCCCTTCGTCACATCAGAAATTATGTTACATGATGTTTCATACCTGCAAATTAACATGCTTTATATCCGTGAAAAATAACCTGAACATATTTATATTAATAATATATTAATATAATATTATATATCAATATAATATATTTATATAATATAATAACATATTAATTAATAAGGGGCCGTATTTAAAATACGTAACGGATTATAAGACTACTCCCCCCCCCCCCCATGTGACAAACTGCAGAAAAACATTTCTACCGCCCCCTCAATTTTACTATACGTAATTTATGGTTTCCAGAAACAATAGTGCAAAAGAGTGCAAAAACTTCATTGTAAAAATGCCCTGATTATTCCCTTAACAATTATTTATTTTTCTTGACCATTGACATTTAAATACCACCATTTTTATTTTGTTATATTTTTAATATAGAATATAGAATATAGAATCAAAACAGTTTCATTCTTATCTGAGGAAGATGCATATTGTCCTGAAACAGATGAATTTTTGAGTTCAAAGTACAAATTTAAATAGAAGCAATTGAATTTTCACCCAAAAAAGTTTTTAACTTGACTTTTCAACGTTAAAATATAAAGTTTAAATAAAAAGTGAGTTTTGCACGAAAATAGTTGAATTTAAACCATAAAGGATGACTTTGGCCTGTAAATTTAAGTTTATATTAAATACAGCTTTATATATGGTCAGTTTTATACTTAACTTAAGAGTTTCCATCGGGCCACCTCTGAATTGGTGTACGGCGTACGGTAATCGACCATGGTCATGGCCATGGTCATGGTAATCGACCAGGCCAATTGTCTGTAAAATTGGCTATACGATTAAAATAATTACACATAAAGGGTTCAAAAATTAAAAATTAAAGCATTCAACATGCTACAATTTTATTTCAAACAAATATGCCCTTTGTGCGGGCACATTCTCATTGCGCGCTAGGTTTTAGCGTGCCTAAGGCGCGCGGGTACGCTCTCGAGTTCGTTTTCGTACGTTAATACGTTCACTTCAACTACATTTTTTTATTATTATTATTATACCATTAAGCCATTTCCCTTTGGGGCAGGCGTGACTTGCTCGGTTGGAAAATAGTAGTGTGTAAGTGGGTATATAGGTATAAGGTAGAGAGGTATATAGGTGTTAGGTATAGATATTTTAGATTGATCTGGAATTCTCGTGTTATTTATTTAAATTACACGTTCATTCCGCAACACTGCTCCGACCCAGGTTGCTGATCAATCTCTCTAGCGATCACCCCAGGTAAAGAGCCTCACAAAATTGTTATGTGTGGTTCCCCACTTGGGCCCATTTAGTATCCAAGGTCTTTGTTTCAGGCGTCATTCACTCTATTGTCACTCTGTTTACAAACTATTTGTCGCCACACTTTTCTGTTCTGGCATACTACTCTAGCTTCCTTCACGTCCATGCATTCTGCCATTTACTTTACCTTTATACACTTGTTTACTCAGTCGTTCATCTTTCATTCTTTCAAGATGTCCGAACCATCTTAACTGATTTCTTTCCATTTGTCAACTATTGTCTCTTTTGCACCACATTCTTTGAGGATTATCTCGTTTCGGACTTTTTCCATCAGTATTTTTCCGCATATTGTGCGTAGAGGTTTCATGCCAATCGCGTTAATTTTACTCCTGTCCTTCTCTTGACATGTCCATGTCTCGCTAGCGTATAGTACAGTCGGTACGAATATAGAATTATGTATGCCGAATTTAGCTTTTTTTGATGTTTTTATTTCTGAGAATGGACCCTGCTCTACCGATAACCTTCTTACCCTCATTTATGCGCCTATCTAACTCCCCATCTATTTTTCCGTCGCTAGTGAATAGGCTAGACAGATATACGTACTTGTCAACTTGTTCTAATCTCTCATCATTTAGGACAATGTTGCACATTGTTTTCTCAGTTTTTCCTTCAAACACCATGATTTTTGTTTTATTTACGTTAATTTTCAGGCCCATGTTCTTCATGCTTGTATTAATATGATGAATATTGTAACTGAAATCGAAAACTATGATTTAAACTTCTGAGGAATTATAGTCATAAATGGAAAAAAAAATTTCATTAGTTTTGAAAAATGTTTCTCAAAGCACCTACGGCTTTGGCGATTATACATTCTCATTGCGACACTCGCGCTCGATAATTAGGTTATAGAGTATACGCTCTCTCTTTGTAAAAAAAAACGGTGTAGACAAAATTGTACAGCAGATAAGAAGTAGGTATGTTTTTCCATATAATCATATAATGTTAATAAAATAACACAATTGTTTTGTTTTTTTCAATTCAGTCAATACAGACATTGGGCCATAGGCTTTGATTCCGTTCGTTCAAACTTCAGTTCTAAGACAATTCTACTCTGATTAATTAATATACAGCATCTTCAGTTTGTGTCTAATTGAAAAATTTCATCAAGATAAATTGTAAATCTATTTAAAATCTACTAAAAATGATGCTTGAAGCTTGCGTATCTATTGAAAACAAAAATTGCACATTTATGGAAATGATCTAACTTCAAAGAAATCTGTTATATCATCAGAGGGCAACTTATCAAACCAGTATAGAAGAAGATCTGGTGTTCGAATGCCAGTGGAGCGAAAGGAGAAGATCTTTTTTCAGTAATAATTTAATTTTAAATATGATCTAACTTTTTGAATTTGGTCTTCTTAACAAATTTTATAAGAATAGTTTCGAAATATCTTTTATATCTAGTAGAAATTTGGATTGATATTTCATAATCTATTAAACAAAATTTTTTATTCTTTCCATTTTTTGAAAATTTTCAAAATGTTGAGAAGCATATAACTTTTTTAATTTTTATCAAAATTAAAAATGTTATTAGGATAATTTTGAGGTATTTTTGTCTTGTACCAAAGACTTTGACAAAAATTTCTAAAACTCTTTAAAAAAATTTATTTTAAATTTTGAAAGAGCTCTTAATTTTTTTTAATTTTGGTCTAATCGAAAAATGTAACTGAGATAGTTACGAAATATATTTGATAATTAGTGAAAACTTCGAATGAAATTTTCTAATCTAAAATGCATTCTAAATTCGAGTACGATTCCTGGTTTTAAACAAAAACATGAATTTTCAAATAAAACATTAATTTTTACCCAACAAAAACAATTTGTTACCAAAAAGACGAATTTATGCAACATTAATTGTCACCTACGAAAGGTAATTTTGTAACCAAAAATTTAATAGTCGGATGTTAAGTAAAATTAATTTAAAAAAAAAGAAGAATTAACAACTAAAAAAGGATGAATCTTTCATACATATAAATAGTTTATTTTTCAACAAAAAATATGAATTCTCAACAAAAAAGGTATGTTTGTACCAAAATTGACGAATTTTTTACGAAATATACGATTCTTTAACTAAACTAGCTGTGAATTCGATCTCGAGTGTTTCCGCTTTGTTTGTATTTATAATTATATGGTGCTCATTTCACGAGCACTTTGCTTCCCGTTAGCGAATGTATTTGCTTCCTCACAGAGGAAGCATTAGTTATTTTTTTCAATAATGGACAAACCAAAGTCTTCATTTTGCTCAATTTAAAAACAGAAATTTACAAAAAATACAAAATTACAAAATAATACGAAAAATTTTTAAATACAAAGACAAATCAGACAAATCCAATTTTGTATTCAAAATGATAATTTGTCGAACTGGAAAAGGGAAGGGAAAAGTTCTGGCGCACCCTATCCCTTTCCCAGCTTTATGATTTCTTTACAAAAATTGTCAGCATTACTCTATTTAAAAATGTATTATTAGAATATTATTTTCTGTTTGAAACAGATGACTCAAATATTATAAATGAGCATAACTTCCTTACTCTTCAATAAAATTTATTAATATTATAGGTCAATCGATTCGTCTCGAACCTAGGAATCTTTTATATTCTTGCATCAACTTTGAATTATGCTAAAGAAAAAAGTTTTACTATAAAAACTCGATTTTTAAAATATTGAGTGCTAAAAAAAATGCAATAAATATTTTTAGAAATCCCTCGGTCAGTTTCAAGATATTAGTGAGGAAAATAAGCCCTACAAATTTCATCAATTTATCTGCAACCGTTTTCTAGTTATCGTGTTCACAAAAAAGTGTGACATCCACACACACACAGCCGGACAATTGCTTACAAAATTGTATTAAACATTTTTAAATTGAGGAAGGTTTAATTAAATGAATTTAAAAATTTTGGAAAATTTTACCATTACAAAGCTTCTTCTATGAGGAAGCAAAAAAGATGAGAATTTTACCGCAAAATACAAATTTCATACCAAATAGTTTAATTTTTGAACTCAAAAAAGGGAACTTAAAAAAAAAAGTTTATTTTAAACCAAATAGTGGAATTTTTTACCAAATAGATGATTTTTATACGAAAAACTTGACTTTTTAACAAAAGTTTAATTTTCAAGTACGAAATAAGACTTTTTTATCAAGAGTGAAAGAAATTGTCAACTAAACTGATGAATTTTCAAGCAAAAAGATGAATTTTTAACCAAAAAGATAGTTTATCTACCAATTACAAATTTTTCAATGAACTACATCAATTTTTAACTTACAATGCCAGGTTATTATCTCTCCATCAAGGCCGGCGGAGACTGTGTGGAGTTAAGGAGTACTCCACACCTGGAAAAATCTCAGGTATGGAATTCCATACCTGGGAATTCAGAAGGCATTTCTATATTTTCCAGTTTTTTCCACCAGTCTCATATTCATTTCAGAAAGTCACATCATCAGTCAGCTGTCCATCATTTTATAAGCATGTGCGAGCTTTGAGTTTGTGCGTAAGGATAATTGTGTTGTATATTAATATACAATAATATACACTGTAAAAAATTTCGGAAATATTTCCACTAATTTTGTAGGTAAAATTTACAACTTTGGGTAGGAAAAATTATCTTCCTAACAAAGTTGGAAATGTTCCCAATAATTTGAAAAAATTTTGTTTTTGAAAGGAATTATTTCGATCGGTTTGAGAAATTTTACATACTTGTTTGGGAATGAGAAATTCCTACAATATTTGGGAAATTTTCCCAATTATAGGAAATATCTCGGAGAATATCTTATTTTCCTTTGAAAAATTTGCGCATAAGTTCGGGAATAAGAAAATTCCATACCATTTAGAAAATTTTTCAATTTCAGGAGTAATTTTACAAAACATTTGTTAGGCAAAATTTCTATTACTGCGTAGGAAAATTTTTTCTCCATATATAAATTAGCACTTTTTCTCCAATTCAACATTTTTTTTCAGGTAATATTCCGTGTTTACTTGCATTGTAGTACATTTTTTACAGGCAAAATGTAATTAGTAAATTTCATATAATTACCAATATATTTGAAAATTGTTTATTTCAATTCGTAAAAATATAACGTTATACAATATTTTTGAGGAAGGCAGACATATATTATACACAGTTTTATTCTTTGCGTCAAAAAATTGATCCAATAATTATTTAAACATATTCTCTAAAAAACCTTATATGTACTTCTTTATAAAACAATATTTAGTGTCAAATTAATTTAAAGTAAAATTATTTTTGACAATTACAAGCTCCGAAAGAGCAAATTACAGATTCTTTATAATAATAAAGATTTTATTATTATACTCACTGAAAGTTAAATTTTTTTGGCAATCAGGCGGTCCTAAAAAGCATCTTACAGTTTCTTTATAATAAATAACATTTATTTATTACATTAATTGAAAACAAATATTATTTCATATATATTTGGTGCATTCAACAAAATTTTTGTTTGTGTCAAATCTTTTGCGTCAATAAATTGATCTAATCATTATTTAAAACTATACTTTTAGAGCATCCTACACCCAAGAGTTGTTGCAAAACAATAGAGTCAACATTATTAACAATTTTATTGGAAAAAATCTGCCCACATTTTTGCATAGGACTATTAAAATGAAATGTCAAACCATCGACAACTGAAATTTAGTGATAGTGAATTCTCTTTTGTTAAAGATCCTTCGGCTTTAACGAACACATTCTCCTGACGCGTCACGTGAGAAAAAAAGGATGAAAGCAATTTTTCAGATCTGATTTTAAAAAATTTTGTTATTTAACATCTTATCGTACCTTGTGTCTTTTTTCCACAAATTTAATTTTTTTATTCGTAATGTCATTTTTCATGATTAAAACAAAAACTACGCGTCTTATCAAAAAGTGATTCATAACAAATTGGTAGCTCTTTTTTTGGTGAACAACTTTTGTCCATTCATTATTTTCTTAGCTTGTGTCGTTTGTCTAAAAATTTTATTTTTTTATTTTTAATTTTGTTTTTTACGAACAAAACAAAAACTACGCGTCAAATCAAAAAATGATTCGTAACGAATCTGTAGATCTTTAGTGCGTACATAATTTTTGTTTCCTTATCTTTTTTCGCGTTTTGCATAGTTTGACCGCAAAATGGAATTTTCGATTTTTCATTATTTTTTGTCCGATCAAAATTTCAATTTTTGATTTTTCAAGAAAATTCAAAAAGTTATGATAATCTTGTAGGGCTTTCAAGAAGCAACGTTTTTATTTTCTTGACTTTTTTCATATCGTTCGTTGTTTGGCTGAAAATTTTCGTTCTTTTTTTTTAATATTGAAAATGCTATAATTCTGACAATTTTCTTCCTATGGAAAAAAGTGGTTAGAATAAATTGTTCGAATTTACGAGCACTATAAATGGCCATACATAGAACTTTTAAATCCTAAAAAAAATGCTCTCAAAAATTTTGAAAATGCTTTAACTTTTTGAATTTTGATTCAAAATAGCTGGCTATCGAACTAGTCCTTTTCTTTTCGGCCTTAAAAAAGTGTTCTAAAGCTCAATCTAATCTGATCATTTTTTTGAAAGTTATCGTTCCTACAGACTACAGACAGACAGACATACTGACACCTTAGTAAAAATCATTTTTCTGACTCATGGGGTCTCAAAACGTGGCGATTTGATGAAAACTAACTGAGTAAAATTTTACATAAAACCAATACCTTCTCATTAGGATGAGAGTGTAAAAATCAGCTACGAAAAAGCAAATTTGCTACATTAAAATATAGAGTAACGATTTACGTATATTTATTTTTTATAATATAATAATATATTATATAATGTCCTTGTAGGCTTATAAATGCAATAAATTACGCATATATTATAAAAAGAAAAAAAATCTGTCACCCCCCCCCCCCTCCTGCGTCCGTAACTCCACACCTGGGAAAAATTTGTATCGCCGGCCCTGCTCTCCAGCTGTCTAGTCAAATCCTGGACAAAAATTCCCTCACATTTCCAGGTTTTTCCAGGTATATACAAATTCTCTGACAATTCCAGGGTTTCCAGGTAGGGCACACACTCTGGTCTCATCACAAGGAAATAAAACACGTAGTGCGTCGCGACAATTTTCTATAACCGGGTGACCGGGTATCCAAAACATAAACAAAGCAGTAATCACGTTAGAACCGGTGGGGTTGCATAACCTAAAAATACACAGGACAGGAATCACTACTGCGCATGGCAGAGATATCCGCGTGCTCCCATCACTCCCATCCAGCCCTATCCGACTACTGAGAAAAGTAGTTGTCGCTTACAAGTTCCACTTCACGGGTGAACTAATCCGTCGGGCGGCGCGTCGATCGTCCTGTTCCAGAAAAGCATTGGTCTTATGGAAAAGTCAATAATTAATATTAAATAAAAACATTCCCGATCATTTCAGTTTGCAAAATTAAGACCAACAACTCTTTGATGGGTAATTGACATTTGAAAAATATAAAAGTCATTGAAATATAAAAGGATTATTGAAAAAACATTGTTTTAAAAGTGCTATATATCGCAGTATTCTCAAAATTTCATATAATGCAAGCAACATTTAAAAACGTTAAAAAATTTATATTCATAATATTTTGATTTATTTTAATGGCACTTTAATATAAAATTATTAAAATTATAACTTTACATATGTTTGTTAATAACAATAGGTATTTAACATGTGGAAGTAAGTATGTGTTTTTTGATGAAATGTTTAATAGGTACTATATATTAAGAATAACATTTATTAATAACAAATATAAATTGATTTTATAATAAATTTTTATAATAAAAATAATAATTTTAATAATTTAATTTTTAACAACGAGAACATTTTTTTGGCTAAATATAACAAGCCAATTAAAATTTTTGTGTAGAAATATTTCTATAATTCAAACACATTTTTTTTGTATCATATTTTGTTATCAAGGAATAAAATAAACTTTCTTTTACAAAATATACGTTGAAAAAGAGGGGGGGGGGAGATGAATGAATTAAACGAATAATTAAATATTCGCAAAATCAACAAATTCAGTATATTTTTCTAAAATGCACAACTAAATAACATACAATATTAGTACTATCATACATAACAATTTTTAGTGCAAATGCATAAGTGACACCTTCAAGGCATACAGATATTATTACCATGTTACTTTACAAAACTTACAAGTTGATAGGATCAGGTAAGGAACTTAAGGTAAGCAACAAATAACAAATCCTAATATTATAATTAATAATAACCTAATAATAACCTAATCGAGATATTCATCGTTTTCTTTTGGATTTTGATAGCATTTAGATTGATGATAGCAGATAGATTTGATAGAATTTTTTGTTGAATGTTTAGTTTCATAATAAAGATATTTTGTGGGTTTTATGCGGTCTAAATAACTTTTGTCGCCAGCAGAATTTTTTTTATATAATCAAATTTTCTAATTTTTCTTGTAAACAACGACAGATATGAAAAAATTTTGAGATAAAACTTTGTACGTCTAAGAAAGTTCTATGCAAATAGCCCCTTGCTCTTTTACGATATTTTGCATCATTTGTGAGAATAATTCAACAATTAAATTTTTAGGAAAAAAATAATTATCCCATCCTCAAGAACAGGGCCGAATTATTCATTAGGCAGAGTAGGCAACTGCCTAGGGGCCCCGCATCGACTAGGGGCCCGTGCACGCTCTAAGAAAAAAAAAACGTTTTATCGAATGAAAAGTTTTTCTGAAAATTTGTATGGAATTCCTCGACAACAATATCAGTATTTTTTTCGACGCATGTCAATTGGAGAAATACTCCATTCATACAGAACCATCTAGTAACAAGTAGTAGCTAATAATAGCGAATAATAATAATAGCGAATCGGATAAAAATTAGGGAAGTTATGAGTGATTTTTCTCATAAAACTCCCAAAAACGATTTTTTGGCCAAAAAATGAGATTTTGGGGGTGTATGGAAAATTTCTCCTATACAATTTTTCTTAGTTTTACTAGATCTACAACTTGTGCTAGGTCTCCATAAAAGTGTCTCCAAATTTTTGTTTTTTGTAACACAGTGTTATGCGTGTAGGTGAATTATCATTGCACGTAAGTTAATTCGGAATGAAATTATCTATAAACTACATTATATAACAGAAGTTTGAATTTTTGATGAAGGACATTGAAGTAATACATGAAGAAAAAAGGGGTACTTTTTCTATGTTGGCATTGGTATTTTTCTAATATCAACATAGGATATTTTACTATGTAACATACGCATTATTCCTATGGCATATAGGGAAAATCCCAATGTTAACATAGGCATTATCCCTATGACAACATGAGGTTAAATCCTATGTTAACATAGGAATTATTCCCATGTACAAAAATTCCAAAAACAATAATCGATGATTATCAATGACGATTAATGATCAATAATCATGATTAATCATCATTAATTGCAATAAAAAAATTTTGTTTTCCATGGCAACTTAAAATTTTTCTTAATACACTTCGAATTTTCTTAGTAACAAATATTTCGAAACAGAAAACCAGAAGAATATTTTCGTTTTGTAATTTCAAAAAATTGTGAGCATTTACCATTCGAAAAATATCAAATTATAATTAAGAATGATTCTTAATAAATGAATTCTACATTTATTGTGTGGTTTGTTTGCTCATTTCACCTGCCTATAGTCTAAATCCGACAAAAATGTGAAATATGTTGTTTCCAAACGATTTTTTTCTAATTAGATAGGAAAAATTCCTATGTTGACATAGTCAAAATCCATATGCTAATATAGGTATTCCCCCTACGGTAACATAGGAAAAATACCTCTTTTTCCGTACAGGATTCCTGGAGTCGATCATCTGGAAGTTACTCACATCCCTTCATCAACCTGGAGGGACGTGATTGCATTGCCTAGGGGCCCGGACAGGGTTGTTGCCTAGGGGCCCGGACAGGGTTAATCCGGCTCTGCTCAAGAATGGTTTAGCCCGCATAAAGCTGATATGATGCCTTTCTTCTATTATCAGAAACTTTGTTTAAATATTGGGAAGAATGAAAAGGTGCCGTTTTCCAGAAAATCTTTTATTCATTTCATAAAATTTTGAGAACATGAAAAAAATATTTTCTGGAAAATCCCAGGTTTTTATTTTTCGCAATCTTTTTGAAAAGTTTCTGCAAAAATATCGCAAAAGAGCAAGGTGCTATTTGCATAGACATTTTTTAGACGTACAAAGTTTTATCTCAACATTTTTTCATATCCAATATCCATAGCCATTTTATTAATTTTAAACCTTTTTTATATTTTTCTGTGGATTTCAAAATAAGATAATAAACGCTATCAAAACAAGAATAAAACGATAAATATCTCAATTAGGTCAAAAATTATTGAGGATTATAAAGAATTCGGAGTTTTTGAAAAACAAAGCACAAAATCCAAATAGAACTTCGTAGACATCTTTTTTTGCAAATTGGAAACATACATATCGCCTAATTTTCTCTAAAAAACAACGTATATTTTCCAACATACATTTTTTGAAGCAATTAAGAATTAGTTTTTATAATTTAATAAATAATTCTTGTTTAGGTTCTATAAAATTGCTTATAACAATAAACTCTTACATTACTTTTGCATAAAGACAAAGCACTGACATTGCCTGTTCTGTTAACTTATGTGTGTAACAATTTTTTTTTAATTTTTAATTTGACTTCTATTTAAATTATTCTTTAATAATATGTGAAGTATAAAAGTTCTTAAACATATACATACCGACGTCATAACCTTGCCATCGGGATCCTTCACTTCGTGTGTCCTGACAATTTGTTCGGGTAAAAAATGTACTTCACAAACAACTTGACCACTTTGTAAAGTATAAGGCTGCCGAGGAATTGCTTTTTCCCATTCGAGGAGACGATCTGAATCTGAAGGAACTGAAAGAAGAGTTCGCTTTTCTGTGCAGGATTTGTACCCCGAATTACAAAAGGGCACTATACACGACCTGCCCTTGTAACGACCCATATTCAACTGGTCAAAAGATTCATGAAAACACACTACATCTCACTATTAACACCAAAAGCCATAACAATAAGTTAAGAACCGCTATTTTATTATTTTAAGAGTTTTGACACATAAGACTCAACGTTTTTCTGGAGCAGGACGAATGAGGCGCTATCTGGTGGCTAGCGGATGAGTTCACCCGTCATGTGGAACTTGTAAGCGGCAACGGCTGCTGTACAAAAAGTCGGGGGTCGGATAGGGCTGCTCCCATCGGTAGCGTTCAGGTCACGAAGTACTACAAGGAGACAGCACGCCTGTGGCGGAGATGGTGGTAAACATCCCACAGGCGCGATCGCCTGTCCTCGGATTTTTATTTTTTCCGAGATGAGAGCGCCACATGTGGCTAATTGAGGAATTACGATTCCTATACTAGCAGACGACAATTTAGTTATAAATTTTCTCTGAAGAGGCGCTCTCATCTGGGAAGAAATCTCGCTATGGAGAAAATCGGAGGAAAGGCGATCGCCAAATGGCGCCAGGTGAAATACATGGTGTGCGGTCTCCTTGTAGTACTTCGTGGTTCAGGTTTCTCACCAAGTGCACTCGTCGGGTGAACCTATAAAAGGGGCGTGGTTTACGAAAGTGAACCACGAAGTGCCATGTTCTTTGAACGGGTGCGTGTGAAAGGGTTTGGCGCGAATATAAAAATTGTCATGTTATGTTCACATATAACAACATAATATGTTTTATGCCCCTTCATTATATGATAATGGAGAGGCAGCAAAAGAAAATTATTATTGCTGTAATGGTGCATTCATACCTGTCCGTCCGACC
>CAKNYM010045458.1:0-91173 GCA_932195095.1 Andricus curvator
CCGTTCCTCTATCCGCAACCTGAGGACGCGCTACGTAGTGGTGATTAGAAAATATATTTGTTTCCTCATTGAGCAAGTAAAAATAAAAAAATAGAAGTAAATTACTCGATTTTTTTCTGATAAAGGATTCTTGCTTATTGTTGCATCAACTTTTAATTATTTGTATGAAAAAAGTTTAACTATAAAAATTCGATTTTTCAAATATTATAAATGACCATCGCTTCCTGACTCTTTAATAAAATGAATTAATATTATAAGTCAATCGATTTCTGTCAAGTCAAGGAATCTCTTATATTCTTGCAATAAACATTAAAAAGCTTTGTCTATGAGGAAGCAATGTATGAATTTATTTAGGGATGTACCGATTAATTAAAAGAAGGTTATAGAAATGGGAAACTTAAAAAAGATTATTTTTAAATAATAAAAATTAAAAATTATTTGATTAGTTAATTAATAATAAATAAAATGAAATAAAAAATTGTTTCTAATATTATCTTTTTTTTTTAATATTTCGAAATTTGTAAATATGCTGCCTATCCTACTTTGGTAAGTAAGGAACAAGGTAAAGAGTTCTCTTAAATCGAGAAGGTACCTACGGGAATGGATGCGAAATTCGAATTCTGTTATTGGAAGTTGTTATTCCTATAAGAGACTATTTGGAACGAAACTCGAGAAGGATTTTCCAAACGTTCGACCTTTGGGAGGTTCTGACATGACAACTTTCACGTACCTAACTGCTATTTTATAGTTTCTTAATGGATTTTATTTGAAGCGTTTTAAAATTATATATATTTTTAGAGTGAAATACTGCTTCACTACCGGTCGCATGATTTAAATTTATGTTTAAAAATCTTTTAGGGTAGTTTTTCCATCGAGGAACGCAGCAAGCAAGGTCTGATTTTCACGCGAACCTCTTATCTATTTTTTTAAAATCAATAAATGTCACAGAAGAAATTACGTACATTTTTCACCATTTTAGGAAAATAATAGACTGCTTATGGTCGCATAATTGAAATTTATGTTTGAGTCACTTTTTGGGTTGTTTTTCGTGTAAGGAATATTTTGGGAGAGTATCCACTTCGTGACAAACAATTATCTATTTAAAAAAATGACTAAATATCACAGAATTTAAACCTCCTTAGATTTTTAGGAATTATTTTAAGGCACTACTTTTGGTTACATGAATGAGATTTATGTTTCTGCAAAGCTTTTTTGGTAGCTTTTGACCAAAAAATGCAAAGAATTTGTTCTGATTCTGACGGCAAAGTTCTATCTGCAGAAAAGATTTGTTAAGCATCTGGAAAGCTATTTTTTTCATGTTTGTTTGAAAAACTTGTTGTCAGGGAAAAGCCCACAGCTGGGCAAAGGAATTTTCAAGAAATAAAGTTTGCTAGGTTTCACCAATCTTAATATTTTTTGTTACTCTTGCTACAAGTTATGTAACAGAAACTTTGCGAGGAATCGAAAAGAGGTACTTTTTTGAAAGTAAAGGTGTTATGTTATTTTAGGCTTACTGACAAATTTTTAAGAACTCAAGTTTTCTGGGTTTCGCAAATGTTCAATTTTCGGTTAGTTTTGTTACAAGTTAGGAAACCGAAATTCTGATAAGGCTCAGAAAGGGGGACTTTCTTTGTTATTAAATGAATTTTTTGTTTAAATTTTGGTAAAAATTTTTCTAAAAAGACAGTTTGCTAGGTTTCGTAAAGGTTGAGACTTTTTGTAATCTTAGTTAGAAGTTATCTAACAGAATTCTTTAGAGAAACCGAAAAGGGGTACTTTTGTTGTTAGAAAATGTACTTTGTTATTTAAATTCTGAGAGGAATCGAAAAGCGTGACTTTTTTTTTAGAAAATGTGTTTTGTTATTTAAATGCCAGAACAAATTTCAGAAAGAAAGCTTCCTGAGTTCCGCGAGTGGTGAAATTCTTTATTTGTTTTGTTACAAGTTATGTAATAGAAACTCTGCGAGGATTCGAAAAGAAGAACATTTTTTGTTGGTAAAGATGTTATCTTATGTTAGGCTTGCTTAAAAATTCTCAAAAAAAGAAAGTTTTCTAGGTTTCGCTAATGTTGCTAGATATTTTTTTGTTCACTATACATAGTACAAGGGGCTGTATAGGTGGTGGGAGACCCTGTATGATAAATATGATGTGTGCTTAGGTTCTCTTACCTGAATTTATAAATTAAAAATTTTCTCAGATGAAAAAAAAGAAAATATAATTCTTCTTATGAATTAAATTTTAACTTATTTATTTTTTCACCTCTCATAATAACTTTACTTAGTTTAAAATAAAGATAAAATTATTGTTAATGAAAAAGAGTTGGTGCATCAAATAAACATACACATCATTACAAGATTTAGCAAGTTTTAGCTTTTATAGTTCACGAGTTATCACCAAGAAACTTTGACTCTTTCCATCCTGAAGGCTCTATATGTAGTTCATTAAAAATACACTTTTCTCTTATTTTTCGCTAAAAGACAATTAATTGTTTGGTCATTGTTCAAATAATACTCTGCACACTGTCAACTGTGTGCATATTTTATATATTTTCTTTGTGAAAATTATTTCCAGAATATCCGTTGTCGAAAGTGAATCAAGAAAGAAACATAAGTTAACTAGTTTCACATTATTTATTTATTATTTATTAAAAATGTTATTAAAGGGATTAGTTTCATAACGCTGCATTATTTTATGTTAAAATGCCAAAAATTGATAAACTCATCATTGCAGAGGAAACAATTATCGTTAAATGTTCGTAATAAAAGAATATCTAAACAAATTATTTACGAAATTATGCAATAATTGAAAAAAATAATTGAATTATTAATTGAATGATTGACTGATAAATTACTTGGTATCAGCAGATAGGCTACATCCTAGAAACTTAAAATTGTTTTGTAAAATGAACTCTTTTCTACATACCCCGGAGGTAGAGTAACAGGCGCTTTCTTAAAATAATTTATCAGTCAATCATTCAATCAATTAGTTAATTATTGCCATCTGATAAAATTAGCAAATGAGTGAAATTTTATACCTATTTAATGCAGAATTCTACTTTCCAAGCTATATCTAAGTAAATTAATGTTGATTGATGAAACGAACTGAAATTCTTTGAGCCCTTTTTTGAACTTTACAATATATATATATATAATTAAAAAAAAACGTTAAACAACCACCGCAGGGTCCCACTAAGAGCAACTGCCATCCAAAAAATGGCAATAGCCCCCAGTAGCACCGCTGTAAATCACACCCACGGCCACGTCTCACAACCGTGAGATGGGTGGTCATAGGCAACGACGAAATCACAACGACAGGCCGGCGAAACCCTCGTGTGTCTTGAGGACACGAAGCCATGGCACACGAGTGCCTTGGCATATTTTTGGCTCGCGGGTATGGCTTTAAGGTTACGAACCAGTGATAGTTTCGCACCTCCGAGAGCACCTATCACAAGGACAATTACTTGTACCGAATATTTTGGGTACAGTCGTTGTAGTTCTCTTTTAAGGTCTTGATACCTCTCCTCTTTTTCTTTCTCCTTTGCAGTGATGTTGTATTCGGACGGAGCCGAGAATTCGATCACGAATATAGTTCGTTTCTCGAAGTCTTGGAGAACAATGTCAGGCCTCGAGTGCGCAACGGAGACTGCTGCCCGAAAATCGTAGTTCCAGAAAATTTGGCACTTATCGTTTCGGACAATCGACTCTATCTCCTTTGGAGCGCTCGGCAGGGCAGGGTCGCGGCCAACACCGTAAGAGCGACAAAGATGGTAATAAAGCACTCTTAGGGCCGCATTATGTCTATAGATATATGTCGTTCCCGCGTGGGTCGGACACCCTGATAGTATGTGTTCTAGGTACTCAGCGTGTGCATGACACGCTCTGCACCTATCACTGGGAACTTCTTGACATAAAATGCGCTCACGGTATGCTAAGGTGGAAATGACACCGTCCTGGCATGCAAAAATAAAACCCTCTGTACCTGAATTAAGCCCTGGCGATTTGAGGAAAGCAAAAGTTTGCTCCTTCGACAAGGACTGTTTTTCTACATTTCTGTGAAAGTTTCCGTGCATTTTCCTATCGAGTAGCTCTTGGTGAAAATTTTCAACCTCTGCTTTCTTCACTTTAGTTTTTAGAAGTGAAGCATCTAGATGAAGTAATGCACTTTCCTCACTTCTGATGTTAAAATTCAGGCCAAGGGTCTCGGCCGCTTGCTCCGCGGCTTTGTAAAGGAACGCTCCTTCGCCAATCATCTCGTGGTTCCTGACCATCTTTAGGAGAGGATCTCTGCCATTCGCAACGATGTAAGCTGTACTTAGAACAATCCGGTTATGAAGACACTGGAGATTCAGAAGTCCGCATCCGCCTTGACGGCGTGAAATATATAATCGCGGAACTGACGAATTGATATGCAAGCTTTTATGCATATGCATGATCTTACGTGTAATTATATCAAGGGCCTTAAGCTCGTTCTTCGTCCATTGAACTACCCCAAACGAGTAGAGTAGAACCGGGACGGCAAGCATGTTAGTCGCAGATACCTTGTTCAACGCCGACAGATTGGAAGACCAAATCTGTCGAAGAAGATGCTTGTATCTGCTTCGGAGAGACTCCTTCACTGATGTTACGTCCTGAATGCGGTTTTGAGGCACGCTCAGGTATGTATAGGTCTCTCCAGTATTAAGATGTCTGATAACACTTATATCCACAAGCTCAGGGTCCTTGGGAACGCCAGTAATCTTTCCTTTCTTCAGATAAATTTTGGCACACTTGTCCAAGCCAAAGTCCATCCCAATCTCTCCTGTGTAGTTCTTGACAATATTTATAGCAGTTTGAAGTTTGCTTCTACCAGAGGCATAGATCTTCAGATCATCCATATAAAATACATGAGTGACCTTATGCTCGCGCTGATTAGTGTCACCACAGAGGTATCCAGGAGAATTTCGTAGTGCGAGAGATAAAGGCAAAAGTGTGATGCAAAAAAGCAAAGGGCTCATGGTATCACCTTGAAAGACACCCCTCTGGAAGGTGACGTTGTTCGTTTTCACACGATAATTTCTAGATGAGATCGTAAATCTAGTTTTCCAAAGAGGCATCAATCTCTCTATACATCTCACTATATGTGGATGAACCTTCAAGCTTTCCAACAGACAGATGATAAGTTTATGAGAGGTTGAATCGGAAGCTTTTCGGTAGTCAATCCAGGCCATTGACAGGACGCGCTGATAGGTTGCTGTGTCTTTGTAGACGCTCCTGTCAATTAGCAGGTTCTCTCGACAGCCTGCTACACCTTTTTTCGAGCCACGTTGTTCGTACATCTCTCGCCATACAGGCTCAATTCGTCGAACAATCCTGTTGTTGAGGACAGCTGTAAAGATCTTATACAGCGTGTTCAAACAAGTTATTGGCCTATAATTCTCTGGGTTGGACAAGTTGCCTTGTTTTGGCAGGAGTATAGTGCGTCCTAACACCAGCCACTGCGGAATGGGTGTCTCCGACTTCAAATATGAGGTGAATATGCGGGCCAAATGTTGGTGTGTAAAAGCAAACTTCTTCCACCAAAAGTTCTTGATACAATCTGGTCCAGCAGCGGAAAAGTTCTTCGTGCCTCTAAGTGCTTTTTTCACCTCTTCGGCAGTGATTGATGGATATTCCTCCTCAGATTTTATGAGGTTGTCGCAAAACTCCTTGAAGCGGATGATATTTTCAGTATCTTCTTTTAACCCTAGTGTTTTCGGGATCTTGTACACCTCTCTCCAAAAAGTCTCTACCTCCTTGGGCTTGGGTGGATTTTTTACAGAAACAGGTAGATCGCTGAAGCGGCGCGATGGGTCAGCAAGAAACTGTTCATTCTCCCTGATCCATCTCTCCCTCTTCTGTATTCTCCTCCTTGCGTCAGATAACAGCTGTATTTTGTCAACAATATGCTGCTTGATTGTCAGCAGCTTTGACTTGTTTAGTGGGTGATTCAAGATCCTTAGTTCTTGGGCGAACTTTCGAACCCTTTCCGTAAACGGTCTACCAGATGTTATGTAGTCAATCACACATTGAACACGGGACGCATTCGGTCTTGCCCATCCAATCTTCTTGTTCAGTTGATGCAAGCGTCTTTTGGTCTTTTGATCCATCGTTGGTTTCAGCCTTCGATTTGAATCAGCCAAAGTTCTCGCAGCACCATACACTGAGCAATTGATGGTCCAGAGGTCGGACTCTTGCGAGATATCTCCACGAAGGAAGGCATGGATTTCAGCTAGATCTTGGGGTTTAGGAGGAACATGCATATTAATGTTCCTTCTAGTAATGAAATTGCGATCATCTGTCAGAAGGTGCCTGCTTTCTGCGGTTGGTCTCAATGTCGCTTCCTCATCTTCGTCTGCAGCTTGATAAAGCAGCGGTTGGGGAAGCGCTCCGCGTACATATCCATTTTTCCGGAGGTAGTCGGCTTGGTTTCGCAAAGACTGATGCGAAACGTGCTCAAGCTCTGGGTGTTTCTGGCAACACAGAGTGTGCATACGCGCCATAAAGCCTCTGCGAACAGGGATAATGCTGGCATCGTAGCAGTCTAGCACGTCATCCCTGAGTCGATCCGTCCACTCAATGTGGGCATTTCGCCGGTTCGTCGTCGTGTTTCCATCTAAATTATTTTCAGCACCCCGAACTCTAGGCTGATCGGCATTGTTTGCCGACCCATTGTCGGGTGCTCTGCACGTTCGATTGTCTTGAACTGCATCTACAATATTTTGGTGTTTTGGTGGTTTCATTGTTGTTCCCACGAGCAGCTAGGGAAAGGGTTAATCCATCCTTGTAGAGCCCCGCGTGCAAGGATAAGGTTGATACTCTGAGAGGTCGCCCGGTATCCCAGAGTCACCGTTTGAGACACCTAACCCAGGTGCCATTCAGCTTTCGGCACGGTTGTTACACCTCCGCTTAGGAGTTATTCCTTCGGGACCATCCCTGGACAATTGTCCGCGACTGCTTATTAATTATTGTAACCATATTCAGCAGAAACCCTTGGTACAGGAACCCTCTATCCGCAACCCGAGGACGCGTTCGGTGGCTTTCTCATAGGCCCTTCGGTTCTATTCCAAAGGAATCGAAACCGAAATATATATATATATACATATATATATATATATATATATATATATCCCGCATATATATCTATTTCTCATCAAAAATATCAATTAAAATAACGATTTTTCTAATAACAATCTATAAAAAGTATTTTCGAATCTATCTCAATAATTCTTTCATCTTTTAAGAGTGTCAATGCAAGTAAGTTTCTGCCCAAGTTAAAAATTTTGTTCATCAATAATTTATTGATATAATTTGGTAAATACGTCAGTTTTATTAAAATAAATTGTTCATAACGCTGCAACTTATAAACAGTGCGCCTCACAAAAAAAGTACAAAGGACAAAAAGTTTGATTTTTTGTTGACTTGTTATTAATTTCTTAAATCTAGAATCAAATTCTTTAGTTTAAAAAATAAAAATAACTCTATTTAATTTTTAAACAGAAATGTTCTCATGTGCCGTAGTACTATTTAATTATTTATTTATACTACATATGAAATTGTCTGAAAAAAATTTCCATTACATGGATTTTTTTTTCATAGAATCGAACGGTGCAATTAGTTTTTATGTTATACCTAGGAGTGCTTCACTGACTATGCTGGGGACAATCTAAGAATTCTTATATTTCTTCAAGCACTATTTGCATGATTTTCCAATACGATATTTTCAAATTTTCAAATGCTTTTAGGCCTATCCTAAAGTCACAGACCCGGGCAATGACAATTTCCAGCACATTTTTCCCGTGTATCTTTATTATGCTAATAAATAGGTCATTTACTCACACAGAAAATCAGCTCTCAAACAGCTGCAAGCCATGTTTACACAGTTGTCCAATTCATCTGGCGATGGATAAATGTTATTTTCGAGCTAATTAGAACGCTGCAACGAAAATATTTTGAAATTTACTATGCCAAGGACACTTTATTTTAAAAAATATAAATAATTATGCAACAAAAAACATTGTTTGTTCGGTCACAATTGTTATTATTGTGTCTGAAATTTGGAGCGCAACATGTGGTGCACCAGAAATTTCCTTGTTGGAATGCCATTATATAAAGAACTTTTTGAAATGCACATATCAGTTGAAATTATAACTTCAAAGAACTTCTACAATGTCTCCCATTTACACGTTTCTACTAATTGCCGCATTAGTGTCAGTGGGTGAGTAGATTTTAATTATTATGATAAGTTTGATTCTTGAATTAATCCATAAGCCAAAAATTGAGATGATTACTGATTCCAGAACATTGTAACACATAAATTAATGGGTGATTGAATAAAGGTGACCATTTTAAGTACCAGCTATTTTGCACATTTTCCTTCAATAATAAATATTTTCTAAAAATATCTCAATAAATTTCTTATATCAAAGCATAACTAAGTAAAGTTTTGAAATTTTATAATACTTTGTTCAGAAATTACAAATAAAAAACTACATAAAAAAGGCTGCTAAATCACATGTCCTAAACTACAAATCTAAAATGGAAAATTGTTAAATGATAATAACAATTCCTTTTAAATATGTCAGATTCACAGATTTACCTTATATTGAGTTGAGAAAGTTAGAAATCAAGAAAAAGATTCAATATTTGAGAATTAGAGATTTCAAATATCATGTTTCATTCTGTTCCACAAGATTTTTTGTTTATGGTCACGTAGCATTGCTACCATAGGATATGTCCCGAACATAATTATTGAAACTACCTGCTAATTTTATACGTATCAAGATTTCAGAACCGTTAAAAATATATTTATCACAGTTGATTCCAAAACCATATAAATAATTTTTCCTATTTTTGCATAATATTTTTTATGAAATGTAGTATAACGCTCCATATTATTTTGTACCATACTAAAAAATTAGAGAATATTTTGAGATGCTGAAGTCAAAATCAAATATATTGTGATAATAGTAATTTTTCCCATATTTATATATTTTCATGGGTGGAAGGGGAAGTTCGTTATGTATATAATTTCATATTTTAGATTCCATATTTCATTGCTCATTTTTCAGATTTCATTTTTTTCATTTGCCCATAAGTCTGTTTTATAGGGTACCAAACAAAACCCATAAGTGAAAAAAATGGCTTTTGCGAGTTTTTGACGCCAATTACGATTTTTTGCGGCTTTTTTTGAATGCAAATTGTTTTCAATACGTAAAATACTACTTTATACTGATGAAGAGATATTTAAATGAATTGTTTGAACAACTTATTATTGTTTTAACAATTTTCTCTTAGAATAGAGTTAGAAAGTCACGGTTTTTTCGGAAATTTTCCACTTCTCGTCCAATTTTCAATTAGTGTGAGGTTTTCAATGAAATTTTCCACTATTTGTCTACTTTTTACTTGAAGGGAGTATTTAATTAATTCTATTCAGTAAAAACAATTACTTAAACAAATTATTATTGTTTATAACTATCTTATTTTTTATTAATGCTAGATAGTTGCGGCTTCTTCTGAAATGTTTAACTTCTTACCGACTTTTTATTTAACAAAGTAATTCATAATGCAAGTTAACCAATACAGTTGTTTAAACAATTTATTATTGTTTAAAACTATTTACTCTTAGATAAGTGCTAAAAAGTTGGTGTTTTTTCTGAATCCCGAATCTTTTTTGTCCACTTTTCACTTAGTAAGGTAATATTTAATACAAGTTAACAAACATGCTAATTTAAACAATCAATTATTGTTTATAACTATCTTCTCTTAGAAAAGTGCTAGAAGGTTTTAGTTTTTTCTGTAATGTTTAACTTTGCTTTGCCTTTTTAGTTATGAACAAATAATAAACAAACATTAGAGAGAATCATATTTTAAACAATCTCTTTCTTTTTTGTGAATATGTATGTATACCATTAAGCCATTTCCCTTTCGGGGTAGGCGTGACACTACCCGATTCGGGTAGTGTTTCTAGGTTGATAACTTGTAGTAAATAACTACAAGTGTGGGCTCACCACACCCACGATGTGCCAACAGCACTCAGTTTTCTCGAATGGTCACCCATCCAAGTGCTAACCGCGCCCAACGCTGCTTAACTTCAGTGATCTGACGAGAACTGGTTTTTTCAGCGTGGTATGGCTGTTGGCCATTATTTATAATTTATAATTATTTTATATATTATTTATTTTATATATATTTTATTTATATTATTATTTATTATATTTTATAATTATTTTATAATTTTATTAAATGAAACAGATATTTATAAAATTGATATCTGACTTCAATTCCCTCCTGACTAGAGGCGAAAGTCAGAAACAATATTTACTACAAGTAGTAACAGAGTACCGGAAGCAATTTTGAATAATTTTGAAGGATTTTTTTTCAAACATTGGAAAAAGAGCGAAAATAATTCACTTAAATAAATACAATACTATTTGAAAATTATTGTTGTTGAGGTTCACTTATTATTTGTTCATAACTAAAAAGTCGAAGAAAAACTAAAGATTTTAGAAAAAAGTCAACTTTCTAGCATTATTCTAAGAGAAGATAATTATGAATAATAATCAGTTGTTTAAATAATCATATTTGTTAACTTGCATCTCACTGAGTGAAACAAAGGACGAAAAGTTTAAGAGTTCAAATAGAACCGCAACATTTGAGCACTTATCCAAGAGAAGATAGTTATAAACAATAAAAATTGTTCAAACAACTGTATTTGTTAATTTGCATTATTTATTACTTTACTATGTAAAAAGTGGGAAAAAAGTTAAAAATCCCAGAAGGAACCGCAACTATCTAGCACTAATAAAGCAGAAGATAGTTATAAACAATGATAATTTGTTTAAATAATTAATTTTGCTGATGTGAATTAACTAATAACTCACTCCAAGTGAGAAGTAGACAAATGATTGAAAATTTCAGAAAAAAACCGCAACTTTCTGGCATTATTCAAATTGAATATTATTAACAATGATAATAAATTGTTTGAACAATAAATTTTGTTAACTTTACTTGATTATTCACCTCACTCTGATTGAAAATTGGACAAGAAGTGAACAATTTTTGAAATAACTGCTATTTTGCAGCATTATTTTAAGAGAATATTACTGACATTCAGTTTGTTGATATTAATTAAGTATTACCTCACTCTAATTGAAAATTGGACCAGATTGAAGAGCCAGATCGAATAACCATCCGAGCGCGCGAGATTGCGAAAATTAAAATTACGACTTTTGTTTTTCATCGATTTGGACAATACTTCTACGCGATGTCGCGCGCTCGGGTGGTTATTCGATCCGGCTCTTCAATTGTTTAAACAATTTATGAGAACATTTAATTATCAATATAAATTATTATTTCATGTAGTAGAAACAATTTGCATTAAAAAACCACAAAACAATCATAATTAGCGCCAAAAACTCGCAAAGCCCATTGTTTCACTTATGGGTTTTTTTAGGAATCCTATAAAACAGACTTATGGCGGTGATATTCAAAAAGTTATATTTTACTCATATTCTATGGCTAATTGTGAAGGCAAATGTTCAGCTTCATCACGATTTAGTTACTATTGACGAGTCTGAATAAAATGTACAAAAATGTATTTTCTTCTTGTGGGAAATTCGTATTACTCCTCATGGGGCTTGCCTGTAAATATCATGTTTTTTCGAAAAAAATGGATTTATTTTTGTGTGGATTCGAACAAATTTCGGGATATTAGGGGATATCCTTTTTATGTCGAAAGCTATCCTGTGGATATCCTAGATATATTTTCTTAATAATTTCTAGATATCCTAATTAGACAGAAATTTCTATATCGCTGGGATATCCATAAGGTATCCTAGGATGTTTTTTGGACGTTTCTTGGACATTGAAATATTCAATGTAAATATCTCTGAAATACCCAGAAAAAATCCAGTATATTTTATGAATATCCGAGGGATATAGAAATTTCCATATATCCAGCAGATATCTCTATAGGATATCCACAGATATCTCAGACATAAAATACAATATCTTGAGCAGGGAGTCTATTGTTTATGATTTTGAGTGTCATATTTGGCTTCATAGTTTTCACATGTCATTGTTTTTGTTGTCACATTTACTTCGTGTTTTAGAGCTCACTTAAAGTCAGCCTTGAGACATGACCTGAATTTGACAACAAAATAATGACATGTGGAAAATGAAAAGTGATATATGGAATGTGAAATTATAATTATACATAATCGACCCCTTGTACGGAGAAAATTGACTTATCAGATAAATTAATTATTCTTGTAGCTACTTCCTCTGATGACTGCAAAAATGGAAAACGCAATAAATTTGGAACAGCATGTCCGATAACATGTGCAGGTCTCAGTAGATCTCATCCTCCTTGCCCACCAGTGAGTTCAAAAAAATTGACTTATATTCTATTTAATTATATATATATATATATATATATATATATATATATATATATATGGTATTTAAAAAAAAAGGTGGGCATCTCGCGTGAAAAGCACCCTCATGGTCGGTATGAAGTTACGTATAAGGTCATACAGCTGGATAAATTTCAGGCATTGGAAGCCCTTTAGTTTGAAAATCAAGACGCCGGGGCATTTTTGGAGAGGAAGCTTCGAAAAACCGTTTTCCAATAAAAATGCATCCAATGTTGCATATCATAAGAGCACGGGCTATACTTCTTTTTCGAACATGAAATATGCTCACTTCCGATTTCTTTCACGACATGAGTATAGTACCAATCGATTCAGTATAGGTCCTTGTATCATCACCTTCGAAAAACCAAGAATAATAATTTTTATCCTGACTTAGAAAAATGCTAATATCTCCTGAACTAGAACGAGTCATGAGGGGCCTTTTCATGCGGACGCTCACATATAATGTTTCACGAGAGTGTCACAAACGTTAACTATAAAAAGTAGATAATTTGGCTGCCTCTGGTCATCCTAAAAAAAACCGGCAAAGCTGGAAAAAGGGATGAAATAGTTGTCCCGAAATTTTTAAATAAATGACTTATTACATCTCCGTATAAGCAAATGTGTTTTTGAAGTTTATTCTGAAAAAAATAACTTTGCTCAATTCATATTTGTAAACGAATTATTTTATTTTAGGGGGCCACTCTATCAATCTGTGAATGCGATTCTAAGTACACATTGACAGAAAAAGACAGCAACGAATGTATTCTGACCAGCAAATGTGGTGAATTTAATTCAAGACATCATTAATACCATACAATAAATAATGCACCATACTATAATTATATATATAATGTAAAATAAAATTAATAGAAATCTATACCAGACATTTGTATATTTTTTTTGAAAGTTTATCTTTGAAAAAGCTTTTTTTATTATTATTATTAGTTCTGGGTTGAGACGGTAACACCCCCTGACGCTTGGGTATTCCCGTTGCGTTCCCTTGTGAGCCTAAGCGTGACCCCAACGCCGTCTCCATAGGGAGAGAACCGCAGCCACGCTATTGGCTGATATCTCTGACTCACGGATGCAGTATTTGCCTCTAAGTGTTCGACGTTTCCCCGCAATCGCAGGGCAGCGACAAAGGATGTGAGTGGTTGTCTTATTATCCTTTCCGCACAGACGACAAAGGGGACTTTCCGCAAGCCCTATCTTATGTCTGTGATATTCGAGGTTCCTATGTCATATGAACATGTCTGTTAGGACTTTGATTTCGTTCCTCCCGAGCTTGAGTGATTCCCTTGCTCGGTTAGAGTTAAGCTTTGAGCCCCAGACTGTTTTGGCCCGTCTGCAACCAGCGACCAAGTCCCATTCATTCTGATGTTTCTTAGTCAGCCAACAGTTAATTTCTTCAGTTACTGCCCTACTGCAAATACCTACAACTGGCTCGGGTCCAGTAGAATTTCTTCTTGCTGCTAGTTTGGCTAGCCTATCCGATATCTCATTGCCCTTCATACAGCTGTGTTCAGGGATCCCTAGCAGAGTAACTCGGTTTTCCGTTGCTAACATATTGAGTGCCTCAAAGCATTCCCATAATAATAGCGACGTGGCCGTTGTTCCATTTAAGGCCAATATAGCAGCCTTGCTGTCTGCGCAGATACGGATGTTTCTTTTGTTGTCATACACTTTTGCCTTGTAGGCGCACTGGAGTATGGCCATAATCTCAGATTGTAGAACTGTAGCGTAGGACCCCATTTCGATTGTGAGGCCCATTCCATTCCTTCTACGATATACACCGGCTCCTGCATTCTTCTCGTTCCTGGAGCCATCTGTAAACCAGTTGTCTCCATCACTGGGTAGGTGTGCGTCGCCGTTAACACATTCCTCCTTCGTTAACCCATTCCTCCTTCGTGATGTCGACGGTCGCGTTCGCTGTCACGGTCTTTATGGTAAGATGGAGGGGCTCCAAAACTATTAGTGCCCCCCAGTGCCATCGTGGGTGTCGACTTTGAGGCACCAGTGACGCTTCTCAAAATCAGTCCCCTGATCCTTCCAGACGAGACTTCACAGTGGACAGTTCGACCCTGCTCAACCAGACCACCGCCGTATAGGTTAGCCTGGCTCGCAAGATCGCTGTGTAGATCCACATAAGTGTCTCCGGTTTCAAGCCCCAGCTTTTCCTCATGGCTATCATACAGAGCCATAGAGTCGCTGCTAGCTTTTTGCACTTGTTTTCCAGGTACTCGTTCCATAACAGCTTCTTATCCAGAATAACTCCTAGATATTTAGCTCATTATTTGATTTCCAGTTGTTGTCCTCCAAGTTTGAGTGTACTCGTGGTTCTCCACTTATACCTTCTCGTGAAAACAACCACGTCTGTCTTACTCGGATTAGCCGATAGTCAAGTTCTCGTGCACCATCAATCCACTATCATCAGTGCTTGCTGCATTACTTCGAAGAGCGCATCCAGATGCTGGCCGCGCACGATAACCAGTATATCGTCCGCATAGCCTATGACGTGGTGGCCTGACTCGAGAGTGGATAAAGCAGTTCATTCTCTACTAAGCACCAGAGCAAGCACGATAAAACTCCTCCCTGCGGACATCCCGAGTCAACGGTTCCACATAATGTGGTATCACATTTGTCGTAGTTAAGATTCCTGTTGGCCGACATGTGGCACGTACATTCCACGACTGCGATAGGTACACTATGTGCGATCATGGCTGCCCTGATCACCTCTTCAGGGGTGTTATTGAAGGCTCCTTTGATGTCCATAAAGGTCCCAATCGCGAGGCCCTTTTCCTTCAGTTGTCCTTCAATTAGGTTTGCTGCTTCGCTTAAGGCCGTCTCCGTCGAGTGCTTAGCCCTATGGGTGTGTTGCTCCTGGTGAAGTGGCCTACTTGACAAGACCTTATCGCGGATATATTTCTATCCACAAGACAGTCCACTGTTTCTAGTAGGAAAGATGTTAGGCTGATGGGACGGAAATCCTTGGGTAAGGTATAACCGATCCTGCCTGCTTTCGGAATAAAGACTACTCTCCTACCTCTCCATGGCGGGTAAGAGGACTGGATATATGCCATCTGGGTCAGGAGACTTGTAAGGACTGAAAGACTTGAGGGCTCACCTGACCCTGGCGGGGGTGACAATCTCGTTGGCTAGCCGTTGTTTCGGGGCCAGTTGGGCCGCAGGCGACTTTGTTTGCCTCCGAAGTGTCGTCCGCTTTTCTCCAAACTTTGGAAAACCCGGGAAATGTGCCTTGATCAGGTGAGCCAAGGTATCACCGTCCGACTCTGATTACCTCCCGCCGGGTAATTTCAGAGTGCTAAGAATGGCGTCCGGATTTCGAGAAAGCAGCTTATCTAGTCTAGCCGCCTCAGTTCCCTTCTCGATGTCTGTGCAAAAGTTGGTCCAGCTCTCTCGCTTTGCCTTACGTATTGCACCCCTGTATGCATCCCTCATCGCTGTGAATGAGGTCCATAGTTCCTTTATTTTGCCAGTACTGGCACGTCTGAACCTCTCTCTGGTTTCCCTGCGAAGCTCTTCGAGTTTCCTATTCCACCAGTGTGTTTCCCTGGCCTTTCGGACTCTTGTAGGTCGGCCATTACTTTCATAAGTAGCTTTGATGGCTTGCGTGAAAATTTTGGCTGCCATCTCCAGGGTATCCACGTCTTGAATTGGCCTGGGAACCTCTGAAAGTGCAGTTCTTAGTTCCATGGAAAACTGATCTTAGTCCGTTCTTCTTGATTCCTGGCCCATTCAGGGATCTGAGAGAGTGGGTGCATCTGAAACTCTCTACTTCTTGATATTATCTCTGAAACTACTAAATACAGAGATTGATGTCAATGACTTTCTCCCTGACCGAGTTACGTAACGTCGAGGTGTTCCCCGTATTAGGAATACCTAAATCAGTGGTGATTAAGTATTCCAGTAGGTCATTACCTCTTCAGTTGATGTCCGTGCTGCCCCACAAAGTATGATGGGAATTAGCATCGCATCCCAGCAGAAGAGGAATAACCCTTACCTTGCAATATTCCACCAGTGTACATACATCCACTGGTGGAATGGTATCTTTGTCATAAGGAATATAAGCCAATCCCAGAACTAGCCTTCCCATTCCTTTAAGATTCGTGGCTATCACCATCAGGTCTCTCGAACATAGCTCAAGCAGCGGGATAGCGTTAACTCCTTTCGCCAGTATCCATACCCTTGAGTTGGCCGCCTTAGGGTCCCTGTAACAAAAAAGACCAGCCCCCCCCCCTAATCCCCTCATGGTATCTCGGACTAACCAAGGTTATTGGATTAGCGAGATACCTGTGTGCCTCGCAGCTATGCCCCTCTGCAAAACTGCAGAGGCGCTTTTGCTGTGATGCAAGTTGATTTGGGTAATGGTTTTGCCAGAAGCAGTCATTTAGGTCTGCTCCCGATGATTCTGTATCCCGAAAGGCTCCTCCTGTCCCTGGCCGGCAACCCCAAAGTTGACCTGTCCAAAGTTATAGAAGGGCCTGGTGTTGAGGGACGCAAAAGCCCTTGTCTGGGACTCAAGAATCTGCACAACTAGGAGATGCCTGGTGCCTTCCACTGTGTCCTCTTCCTGAGGCCTATCGTGCCTGATGATTCGCCAGGACGCTGTCTTGAGTGAGGGGTTGAATTTCTTCAACCGCCGGAGTACCTCAAACGGGTCTTCCAGTTTACCCAGAAACCACGCCGTAGCAGTCCATCTTCTGGAGCAACTAAACCCCACCGACCTTAAGAGATACACCTTCCCACGACTTTGTCCCGACCACTGCTTTGAGTAGCCAAGCTTCAGTCGCTAAGGTCGGCTGCCACAAATACGAAGACCCCTCCCCTGCAGAATGAGGTTACGAATTTTGGCCATTGATCTGGGGACACTCTTTCGAGCGCCCTCCAGGTAACCTTCCTGAAGATCTTGTACTGATCCGTAGTGAGCAACGAGTCCGGTTAGTTGGTGTCGGTCACCACCATCGTCAGGAAGTTAGTCCTCTGAGCGGCCGTCAGTCCAGCTTCCGACGACTCTCTGTTCGTCGGATGCTGGGCCACCTTGTGCCTCTTCAAAGGCTTAGCCACCCCCGGTGGGATGTCCCCTGAGCACCTACCTCTTTTCTGGGCCTCAGTGCTGGATGTCGGCCCTGTAGCTGCCGACGTTCCAGCTCCGGCGGCTGCTCTACTAGCCTGCTGCGCTTGCCTCTTCAGTATCCTTTTCAGGGAACCGTTGATGCGTTTCTTCTTCCTGGGGGACTGATTGGCCTTACCCATTACCATAGCATTGTTCAGAGGGACCGTCGATTCCTCAGCTCCCGAGGGACCTGGGGGCATAGATGCCACCTGAATTTGGCTTGCCGGAGAGACAGATGGAAAGGAAAGGGTTATGTCAGACCCGTTGAGACCCAACCCCTCTCCCCCTCCGCCACCTCCCTTCCTCCTCCTTTTCTATTTTTGGTGTTGTGCGTGTTCATTTTATCCCACGAGAAGCTAGGGAAATAAAAGGTCCGCCCCTGCAGAGCCCCGCATGCAGGGATGAGACTAATTACTCGGGGAGGTCGTCCGGTGCCCCCGAGAGGCCGTTAGGACACTTTCGGAACCCCTAGGTGCCCAAGTGCCACGAGCATGATCACTCTATACCCATGGCTTAGGGGGGTGGTCACATTGAGTGAGAGACTCAGTGTTTAAATATCCGCTTGCAGACCACCATGATAAACGGAGGGCTGTTTCTTGGTCGCTATGCGGGCCGTAGATCATTCCTGTCCCGATTTCAAAGCTGTAAATCGGTTCGGGAGGGGTCTCGACCCAGGGATCCAGAAGGCCCATGTTAGCTAGGCTCTTTCACCCAATTCTACCATACCGTTATCACGCATACCAGGTGAGCCCGTTTATAGGGATCCTTACATTCATATCCATACGCATGCAGGCCGACGTCCTTTCGACCCCCATGTCCCACACGCTTAAGCCTCTCCAACAACTACAAGGTGTTACAGCCCCTAGGGGAGGTTGGAAAAGCTTATTTTATAATTAAAAAATGTGCTCAAATCTTGACAATTTTATCTTGTAAAGAAGAGTCTATAACCACGCAGTTAAAAAAATTGAATGAAAAAATTCCAATTGATAATAATATTTTGTATGCTACAGGTATTATTAGTAAATATATTTGTAATTTCCATCGCAAAATACTATACAAAGCAGTTCTTCACTTGTAGTGGCTCACAATCAGCGTTCTAAACAATATGCTGGTGACAGAAGCAGACTTGTTGGTTTAACAAAACTCGGTTGTGTTGGAATCTAATGTGTTAGAACTTTGTGCACATAGTTGAATAAACATTGTGCGATATCTTTTCGGTAAATGCTTTTTAATGTTAATAAGAGCAATAGTTTTATCTTTAGACTTCTTTAAATTTCCATACTGATGAGATAATAAGTAATTAACAGCTTAGTCACATTATGGAATATCCATTTCATTCAATAAAATCCATTTTGTAAGTTTTAATTATGCTTAATAGTTAATAGTTTTTCATGCATTCGAATGCGTATTATATACGCATACATTTATCCAAAGAGCTATCCATATGAAGAACACACACAAACCCATTGAAGATGCTCCAACTTAACGTCCACCGACTGAATGCGTGTGAAAGTGTCTAATCTATCGGCGCTCTCTGTTCTTTCATGCTTTTAGGGCTCTACTTCATAAACGAAACGGAAAAAAATTCTGAAATTTTCACAGAATCTCTGTATGGTGCCCTTCTATCGTTTCTCAGTTTTTGAAAAAAATTGTTAGAACCGTTTAGGCGTCATGCTAAAATATGTTACATTTTCAATACCTTGGGATATGCCTATATGTATGAGATGTCATGTCTAAGTCATCTCTACCGAGACTTTACATTCTGAGTACTTGAATAGAGTGATCCTTAAATACATGGTTAGCATTTTTCACGGAAAATTTGGAAAAGGCAGAAAAAGAAAACGTCGCTCGCAAAGAGGAAAATCTCAAAATTTGAAAAATTCTTGACATGTCTTACTTCACAAAATACATTTTTTATTTTCCAGAATGATCGAAATTATATTGTGAACTTTTATATATAGAATTGGAAAAGTGGACAGTTTCAGCTTAGGACATTAATTTAAACTGAATAATTTAAAATAAGAGAGGAGTACCAAACATGGTACCGATGACCTTAATGATAAACAAAAACAAAACAAAAGTATAAGAAATTTGTACATTGTTGAATCTATTTGCGTCTCTTGCTCTGGGAAATTCAACCATCTCAAATTATTGAAAAAACTCTCCCTATAAAGAAATACTATTTTCTTCTCAGTTTGAATACTGTATTACCAACTTTACACACTCTCGATTATTTAATTCAACATTTGAAGTCTCCGTTTTTCTGCAAACATTATTGTTATGGGCTTGCACTTCTATGCAGTTTTACGGTGCGAAGTGAACGTTGCCCATGATATTACAATGTTTACCAGCTTATCCTAGAATTTATTGGTCGAGATGCAGAGTACGAGGTCAAACAAAAGAGAAACGCTCCTTGTCTTCGCCTTCACCTAGGATCTGCTTGTAAGACAAACAATCACGCTAAAAATCTTTATGCAGAAATTCAAATATTATCGGTAAACAGACCAAGTGGGCTAGTAAACTCTGGTGAATTAATGTTTTTCGTGAAATGGGATATAAAACCCTTTTTATACATATGGATTAAACTTTCGCCAATGAGATTTCTCAGGAAAGTGTGATGCTCCTGGGAGCCAGATAAGAACGACTAAATCTCTGTGGAATTACTAAAAAACGATCAACGGATCCTTGTGAGGGATTATTTCGTTATTGCATCCCCATCTTGAATAGAAAATATTGGAGTGTGAAATTGAAAAAACAATTATCACATACGAGGAATGCATGCTGAAAATAAGTTGTTTTTTTCACAAAATTTGTTAAATAAATTTTTATTTAGGTAAATTTAATGTTTAATTTTTTATTCTGAGGTCTAGCACCATAAAACACGATCTTACCTTTAAATGCAGTGTGTTTATTTTAAAATAACTAAGAAGCTCTTCCGGTTTTCAAATTAAAAACTACCATTTTCAAGCTGTCCTTAAATTAATTCATTAAATTCGTGTCAAACCTTTCATACTTTCCATTTAGTGAAAATATTTTCTCAGAAGAGGTAACACAAAAAGTAAAATTTCTTGAGCTCCAATTGAAGAAATTCTGAAGAGAAATTATGAGAATTAAGACACCAAAGAATGCGTGATTGTTTTTTTCCGAGGGCAATAACTTTGTTATATTAATTCTTCCTGAATTTTTCTTATTTTCTGAAAAATATCAAATGTAGCCTTGATAGACCACAACCTTCGACGCAATCATTTTTCTCTTCTCACCTCTCAACGTTTTCTATTTTCAGCATCTTCATCTCTTTTATAATGCCCCATATTTTTATTTCCCTCATTCTTTGCACACTGCTCGTTGCCCATGCCTCCAGCTTCGGCTGTTCACGATCGATTGAAATACCTACAAGTGTGCTCTAGAGTCGCAACTCAAATGGGCAATATAAAGAGAATAAATTGTATACTTACTTTCTCCGAGACAACGCTTCTGAATGAAATACACAGGATAGGTCCGCCAGCAATTCAACATCTTTAGTTTATGACAAGGGGAATGTTGAAAGATCCTTTAGCTCAAGTTGAGATTCTTTGGGGTTGATCCATCAATTTGTAGAAAAGAAAAAAGGAAGAATTGAATAAAGAAAGGAACAAAGAAAGAAAATAAATTTAAAAAATCAAGAATGCATACATTTCAGATTAAAATATATAAATTATTGGATTGAAAGAGTCAAGCATTCAATTTAGTTGCACAAACCATTCTTATTTATTATTAAAATGCAGGCTGATCTCATATGAAATCATTTAAACTTTAATTGGTTTTTAACAAATATTATAAGACGTGTATAATACTTTTTTTATAAGTACCCAATTGCATATTTAAGGGGTGAAAATAATATTATTATTCATTAGCTTCTAAAGTATGAGACATAGTTGGAAAGTAATACTTCAAAAAATATTTCAATTTCAAAGTACTATCCAGCCTTACAGAAGAATAGTGTCCGTAAGGTTTAGGGGGATGAGAAAGGATGAAGGAAGCTGAAATCAGTAAGTAAAATTTAATTTTGTGCAACAAAAAATGTCCTTTCTTCGAAAAAATAATTCAATAGCTAAAAGCAAACTAATTTCTTGATAAAAATAAGTATACTAAGGACTGTATATGAAATAATTAGAAACGCATATAAAAATGGAAAACGTGAAAAATAGAAATGTTTAATAAAACCACGCGATCTTGTAACATTTTTAACTTTTTGTCCACTTTTTACTTAGTTTAGTAATAATTAATGCAAGTTAAACAAAAATAGTTGTTTAATAAATTTATCATCGGTTATAACTATTTTTCTCTTGGATAAGTGCTAGAAAGTTGCAGTTTTTCTGAAGTGCTTAACTTTGCTTTGCCTTTTTAGTTATGAATAAATAATAAATAAACATCAGAGAGAAATATATTTTGAACAATCTCTCTTTTTTGTGAATATATTTTGCTGGAGGGGGGGGGGGCTGATATCAAAATATGTGCAATTCCAAATTTTTCTGTTACGCTCTGCAATAAACTTCTGGTTGTAATTCAAAACAAAACTTTTATAAGTAATTTATAGACATAGTGCTACCACCTACTCTTAATTATTCGATTCTTTGTTTTTGTCTTTTGTGTAAGATAGCTTTTTTGTTCATATTAATTTTTTTAAACATTAGGAGAAGAGCAAAAATAATTCACTTAAAAAAATACAATACTATTTAAAAAAAGGATCTTTGTTGAGATTCACTTATTATTTGTTCATAACTGAAAACTCAAAACAAAGCTAAAGATTTCGGAAAAAATAACTTTCTAGCATTACTCTGAGAGAAGATAGTTATAAACAATAATTAATTGTTTAAACAATTTTATTTGTCAACTTGCATTATTTAATACTTTACTAAGTAAAAAGTGGGTAAAAAGTTTAACATCTCAGAAGAAACCTCAACTTTCTAGCATTAATAAAGAAGAAGATAGTTACAAATATTAATAATTTGTTTAGATAATTATTTTTTTTATCTTCAATTAATTATTTAACTCACTATAATTTAAAATTGGACAAAAAGTGAAACTTTTTTTTAAACTGAAATTTTCTAGCATTATTCTAAGAGAATATTATTACAAATAATAATAAATTGTTTCAAAAATTACGTTTGTTAACATTAATTAAGTATCACCTCACTCGAATTGAAAATTGGACAAAAAGTGGAAAATTTGAAGAAAAACCGCGACCGCGCACCACTAAGTGCAGATTTCATTTTATGTCACTAATACGCACAGTGAAATGAAAAGATATAAAAAATGAGTTAATAATTAATATAACTCACCCGCTCGTTACTATTTATTTCGTACAAATAACAGAAAAATATCATATTGACAGGTGGATGACAATTCAGCCCAACGCACGACATACAGAGCTTTTTCTTTTAATTTCCCCCCCCCCCCCTCCTTATATAACTCTTTTTCTGTTGTATGCGTATATGTAACTTTAACATTAGCGTAACGCTCGAGGTGACCCCTGTCCCTAAAAGTGTCACATATTTTTTTAACACCCCTTTTCTGTGAAGAATGATGAACAAATAAAACCTTATGTATTGTATAAATTAAATAATACAATAAAAAAAGAAGATGCGCTAATTAAAAAAAATTAATGTCTGTAAACCGATGTTAATTTAAAACATAAATTAAATACCAAAAAATAATGAAAGGAGGGGTGAATGTCCAGATAAGAAGATTCTGATTTATTATTTTATAGTTTTTCATTCATTTCTTTCATTTGTTTGGATTCATTCACTTGTTCTGTTAAACAATGTTCAGATACTCTAAAATTACCTGTATACAATATTAAAGTTGCTAAAATAATGTTACTTATTTTTTCTCATTTTTAAACAATTTAACTTTCAAAACCATTTATTTTTTGAACCCTAGTGGGTCATGTATTTCTGAAGATTCAATTGAAATATAAAATTCAAAGTAAGATCGGATATTATATTTCAATTGAACCGACAGAAATGCACGTCACAAAAAGGATACTTTATTCAACGAAGTTGACAAAAATTATAACGCGAATTTCAACTGTCAATGTTTACACTTTTTTCTGTTATTAATATATTTATCAGGTTGATATCTAAAAAATAAATAATTCAGACAAAAATAGAGTTTTATTAATATTGCCTGCAAAAAGAATAAAAATTATATATAAAAATATTGGAATTTCATACAAATATTGAGACTAGATTTACATTGTTTGAATTTATTTTACGTTGAAATGATATTAGGAACTCAATAATTTGATGTATCTATTTGCGGTTTATTCCACGAGACTGAAAGCTTCTCTTTCTCTTTTTATATCTACACAAATAACTGGCATTCTCATTTCGAAGTTTGATATTGATAATAATGGATTGTACAGTTCAGATTACGTACAGCGCATTTTATATTACTGGCACGACGAGAAAGAAATAAATAATATAAACTGCCGAATTCGAATCGTTTTTTTTTCGATTCGAACTGAATGTGTCGAAAGTCAGTCCGAAAGACTTTCGGATTACCGAATTCGAATCGTTTTTTTGTTATTAGAACTGAGGGCGTCGAAATTTGATTTGGAAGAGTTTCGAACTGCTGAATTCGAATCGTTTTTTTTTCGATTCAGATGGAGCACCTGGAAAGACGATTCGAAAGACTATTGAACTTACCAGTTCAAATCGTTTTTTTTTTCGATTTGAACTCAACTACGTCGGTTTGATAAAAAATCCGACTCGATTACAATAATGCACGGGTATAATTTCTAAGTTAATGTTTTTCAATAGAATTTCGAAACTTTAGTGCTTTCAAGTTTCACCTCTCTGAATTCTCAACTTTACCACGATTTATTGAAATTTGCCTGGGAATATAGCAAAAATTACCGAAATTCAATCATGTGAAAAAGATTTAAAAAAAGGATTTTTTAATGGGTCTCACAAAGATGATGTTATCGGTTTTAGTTATCAAGAAGAGGAGAAATTTGTCCTATGACAATTTTTTAAAAGAATCTTCGAAACACCAACGAAAGTTTTTTTCCATTATTTCACGTCCATTAATTTTAACACCAACGTACTTTTAGTCTCAACGAGATGAACTGAAAACCTATAAAAAAGTTACGGCCGAGTTACAGAGTGTCACCAAATGAAGTATCGCATTTCAAAATATTAAGAGTGGACGTGAAAAAGCTTACAAAATACTTCAATGTTTTTGCACTCTATTTGGCAGTATATCAAGATTTACAATTTTCTTCTTATTTTATTAGGAATCATTAGAAAAGTGTTACCACATTAGGTTACACGATAATCATAGGATGCACATTTTGCAAAATTTTGTTAACTTACAAACAATTAACAAAACTCTGATGATAAAATTACAAGCATAATTAAGCATCTTTAGAACTAACATATTTATATCTATTTATAATTTTTGCCTATGATTTCTCAATTTGTGTATGTGTGTGTGTGTGAATTTGCATTTGGCGACATATCACCGAGTGGAAAATTTATTTAAGTATTATCCAAAAAAATCTATTAAATAATAAAAATAAGTAAAACTATAGGGACCTTAATTTCATAACTTACCATGTTACTAGTAATCGCGAAATTGAAACATATTTTGCATTGTAAGAAAATTACGAACAAATGTTTCCAGCAGTAATTTGTTTAGCAATTGTGTTACTTTAAACGAACTTTTTACCAAACCTTTTTTTATATATACTTTTACTTGTGTAAATATAATAAATTTTGGCATAAAGGACATACAAAAAAATTGCTAAATCCAGAAGAATTATTAAGTAAATTAAATTCTACTATATGAACGATGTAAATATGGTGGCTTTAGTTTGACAGTCGATAGAAGACAGAGAAGATTGTTTGAATCTGCTCAAGTTGTAAACTTTGTTGTTCGGTACTCTCAGCAGCTAAGCAAACCGCACATTGTTCACGTTCTCGGGAAGCTGCTTTTAACATGGACTTTTAAGAACCTTTGAGCTCCTTAACCTCTTGAAGCTTTTGTACATAGGCTTCTCAAACGCCAAGCACTTCTGAAACCCCACAGAAATCTCTACATTCCCACAATACACGCTTTTAAAATTTTTCCTAATCAAAACTTTTGTTACGGAATTTTGTTTTTAAGCCAGATTATTATCCCAGCATTTTATTAATTACAAAAGGCCTCACAAATAATGTATTTTGCTTAATTCCTTCATTTTAGGATTTAAATAAAGGAGGCCTTGCGTTTGCGGTACATGATAAGAATGGGAACCATTTGAAACTTTAGGATTTTAAACTGTTGGATCTTTCTCCGTAGTAAAAAGTGTTTGTTTAATTTTGTCCATCTTGTTGTCTAATACAGATAATAATTCAAACTTCAAGAAAAACAGATATTAATTTAAGAGAAACCGTTTGGAACGAGAAGACGTTTGAAATTATAAGCTTAAAAATATTTTTAAGGTAAGGTAGATGTCCCAGTAATCGGGACGGTCCCAGTAATCGTGAGTTTTGAGGTGTAAACGCCAGAAGTAAGTATTTTCCGCATAAAAATACAATCCTAAAATATCTTTAAGTAAGTTTGAACAGTTCTTGTTGTGGAAACCAAATTATTTTTTTTTTTATAGAAATAGTGCACATGGGTAAAAAAATTCATTTGTATTTCTGGTGACAATTAATCACGAAACGTGGAAAATAGCTTAACATTTAGGTTAGGAAAGGCATTTCTTTATTTAAGCTTTTAATATGTGAAGAAATTACTTGATCGGGACGAAAATTATTTTTTTGTAATAAAAAATAAGTTTTGTTTCATAAAATTAACTAAAGTCTTCATTTAGTACCTTCTCGTTCGAGAAATATCGGTCAGGATTATAGCGACGTTTCAAAAGCATAGTTGCTCGAGTAATCGTGACCGGTCACGAAGCCTAAGACGACTCTATCAAAATTTCAATTCCATATTTCATTATAAATAATAATTTAATTAATTTCAAAAAGGCGTGAAATGAAATCGGAGAACTGACTTGTTACTGTGAGCAGTAATCGTAACTTAAATTTGTGCTTAAAACTGAAAAAGGTGATGTAAAATATTGGCGTGACTTTGCGGTGATTTCATTATTAATTTTTTAGTTTCTTATAATTTTTCAGTGAAGTTAATATTTATTTAGTAGTTTTTCATGAGCTAACATTAATCTATACTGCATAATATGAAGAAAAATGTGTAATAGATATATAATTATTGATAGTTTTAATATTTTGACAACGTAAACAGAACATAACCTCCAAATACACATGATTTTTTTAGTCACTGCAATTTATCAAATTTCGTCACTGTGTTTATAATTTATGTTGAAAAAAAAGTTAATTATACAAAATTATCAGTGTGTAAATTTTTGTATCCAAAAATACACTCGAAATACACCTCCAAATCGCTAAAAACTGATTTCAAGAAAAATTAACCTTCTTCACGAAGACTGGGACAACGACTCACATGGCAGATTTGGAAATCACGATAACTGGGACATCAGTGCTTTTTGAATTTTAATTGTTTATAAATGAAAAGTGATATTAAATATAATGTAAAAACAATTTTTATAATATTCTAGGATGCTTACTGCTTCAATCAGTACCAATCATTTTTTAAATAATCCTTACGAAACAATTGTCTAAATATTTGAAGTCAACGAAATCTCTCACGGTCACGATTACTGGGACTATAACCTTATACTTTATTGAGTGTACAATTGAATTGAATAATAATATTAGCTTGGGCCCCAATAAACGTTATTTACGATAATCGGAAAATGTTTCATACGAAACATAACCAAAAAACCCCTGTTGTAATGAATGAATGAGAATGAATGATATGCATTCAATTTGTTGAAGACAAGGGGAAACTAAATATTGAGCAGAACTGAGGAATAAATTTTTCCGTTACACGTAAAAATAAAGTTTTTCCTGCTTACTTACTTTGAACGTTTGCGGAAGTTTGCGGCCTCTGTCTCTCTCTCTCTCTTAAACTATTCTATCAAAGCAGCCTCGACAACGATATTATCACTTGTTTTTGACGATTTTTTTTCTGGTATTCATACTTTTTAATCTTCCTGTTCCAATCAGCTTCGCGAGCTACCAAGTTTCCGGACGTAGGGTCACATATACCATATTTCTGACAAACACCGTCTCTTCTTTTCCTTTGAAATTTTTAAACATCATAACCCAACCGAAACACAACCGAAATCGAGACACCTTGCTAAACACTGGAAACGAACAGACGCTTGTGCTGCAGCTGACGCACTTATGAGCCATCCATAAATTACGTAACACTTTTTTTTTGGGTGGAAGGGGATCTAGCTTAGTGTTCAAGGGGGGGGGGTCAAAATTGTATAAAAATTGCATTACGTAATTTATGGATGGCCCCTTATCCACTGAGTGTATTGCCCGGTTTTATTGCTCCTTTACTGATGGGCCAGCATATAACGTGGTACACACATCAGAGATAAAAAATAGTGGAATACATTCCTTTACAAAACTAAAACACATTAAGTGTTGACCTCACATGAAAATTGTTCACAGACGAATATAATAGGCTGGGTCGTAAAACCCGATTTCTTGAAATTCGAAACGTAATAGTGCGGAAAAGTTGTCCTTTGGGAACACAAATCAAGGATGAAAAAAATCTTCCCGTCGCGCGGGCACAGTCTCATCGCGCGCGGGTCGCTCCGTTCCCAAGTTTGAGCGCGCCTGGGGCGCGCGACTTTCGATTCTCGCGCTTCGCGCTCGATAATTTATTTGCCTCGCGCTGTCCGCTCGGTCTTTGTGCTTCGCCCACATTTGTGCACAGACCTTTTAAAATTAAAGGTCAAAGCATCGACAACTATAACTGGGGATTGTGAATTCTCTTTCGTTAAGTCTCCTTTGGGTTAAACGAACGCATTCTCATCACGTATCTCGTCCTTCGCACTTGATTTTGTCCACAATGCGAACTTTTCTACATTACGTTCAACACTATTATATCAAATGTATATTACATTTATTTCTGTACCTCGGTCTGGGAATGCCCATTCAGATATTGCACAATAAAGTAAAAGTTTTATTAATCATGATTCTTTAAATATTTGTTTCTTATTTTGCATTAAATTTTGATCTCAGCTACCCAATAAATTTATATTATGACAATTCACAATATGCATTGGTATTGAAACAGACGTATTTTCATTGTCTTGTTTTTATAATTAAAAAAAAGTATGCTCCGTATACAAGTACACAAGTTTGTTGTTAAACATTTGATTGGAAGTTGCTTTTGGTTTCCATGAATTTAATTTGTTTATTTTCAATGTTATTTTTTATGATTTAAACCACAAGTATGCATCCCAGCGTGAAGTGGTTTTAAAAAAATTTTTGATGTGATTGAGTCGAAAAATTGTGTTAAATAAAATGTTATTGTAGTTTGTGCCGCTTTTCAAAAAAGTTATTTTTTTAATTTCCAATATATTTTTAAATGAAAAGCTTATAACAATTTTTTATATGTTTTTTGGTTAAACAACTTGCGTCTTTCCATTTTTTTCGTCTCTTGTGCGGTGTTTTCACAAATTTAATTTTTTAATTTTTAATGCTATTTTTTACGATTAAACCAAAAATTACGCGTCCTATCAAAAAATTATTATTTACATATTTGTAGCTCTTTTTGGGTAGGCAACTTTTGTCCATTAATTTTTTTCATAGCTTGAGTCGCTTGTCCAAAAATTAATTTCTTTTAATTTTAATTTTATTTTTTACGATTAAAACAAAAATTACGCGTACCAGGAAAAAAGGAAGTATTACAAATTTATAGACCTTTCTCGCCTGTGCAACTTTTTTCCATTAATTTTGTTCGTACCTTGCGTCATTTTTACAAAAATTTGATTTTTTTGTTGCTAATGTTATTTTTCACGATTCAAACAAATACTACACATCATATAAAAAAAATGATGAATAACAAATTTGTAGCTCTCTTTTGGGTGAACAAATTTTGTTCATTTATTTTCTTCTTAGCTTGTTTCGTTTGTCCAAAAATTTATTTTTTTGTTATTTTTAATGTTTTTTTACGAATAAAACAAAAACTGCGTGTCCTATTGAAGTGATTAATAACAAATTTTTAGATATTTTTTGGATGCATCATTTTTGTGTAGATTCATTATTTTTAGTATCTTGCATAGTTTGGCCGCAAAATGGAATTTTTTATTTTTCATTATTTTTTGTCGATCAAAATGTGAAATTTGATTTTTCAAGGAAGTTCAAAATTTATTTTGACCGTCTTGTAGGGTGTTTAAAAAGCAACGTTTTTCTCCCTTCAACCTTTTTTCATATCGTGCTTTGTTTGGCTTAAAATCTTTATTTTCGTTTGTTTTTTTGAATTTTGTAAATGCTATAACTCTGGTAATGTTTTTTGGTTATCAAAAAAAAATCATAATGATAAATTGTTCGTATTTTTCAGTATTAGGAATAGCCGTACATAGAATTTTCTAATCTTAAAAAAGTGGTCTCAAAAATTTTGAAAATGCTCTTTTTTTTTGAATTTTCATCCAAAATGGCTGGATAACGAACTTGACCTTCATTTTAGGATACTCAAAGAGTATCCCATAGAGAAATCTAACTGTCAATTCTTTCGAAAGTTATTGTGCCACAGCCTAAAAATCTACACACACACGCAGTCAGGCAGACACAAAGTAAGTACATTTTCTGTTAGTGAAAAGTAATATATTTTTTTCGAAAAATTGAAAAAGCAGGACTTCAAATTTCTTCAGATTGAACCTGAGAAACATGCAGTTATATTAATACCACGAAAAATAATCTTTTTCTTCATGTGAAAATCAAGACAATATCAGGATTTATGTATTTTTTTAGTAATATTTGCACCTTACAGACCATAAAACAAATTCTTTCTTTCATATAGGAACATAATATTTGCCCGTTTATTAAGTTTATTAACAAATTACTTTTTCTTTGAACTTCTAATTTTATTTTACTTTTTACAGACAAAAACTGAAATAAAAAAAAATTCCCCATCATTTTTGGTCTTATAAAAAGTTCGTGAAAATTGGTCAAAACTTGAAACTTTGAAAGATTTTGACCAGAAGATTCAAAAGGTATTGTCCGATTTCAAAATGTTGTACGATCCGGATTGGTCTTTCTAAAAGTCCAATTTTCCGCACTATTACGTTCCAAGCTGCAAAAAAATCGGGGTTTTCGACCCACTCTAGAATGAAAGCCGACTTGATTCTCTGTAAATGAAATAAATAATCTTCTGGCCCTGACAGGTCCCAAGTTGCGACCCTCGGAATTTGACCCTTTTTCCCTGATTTTGCTATAAATTCAGAAAATTATGTTCTTTTCTTTTCTTAAAAGAAAATAGTTTTGTAAAAAATTACATGCGCTTTCTTTTACTTTCAACTAATTTTATTTCGGAATGCATTGGGAATGCATTTGTGAAAAATTTTCGTGTGTGGTGTACCGGAATACGAAAACTTTTAGAAAAATTGGAAAGTACCATTTTTCCGTGAAAAATCAAAAAGTAGCAAATTTTGTCAAGCCATATATCGGGACCTATTATAGATAAAACACGTAATTTTATTGTTTAGTTTTTTTGTGTGAAATTTTAGACACTATTTTTTATTAATAAACTCTGCGCCACGTAATATACACTTGAAACAATATATTAAAAAAAAACTGATTTTAAGGTCGTTTCTCTATGAAGACCCCGCACAAAATACATGGGAAAGTGGCTTTTGGTGGATTTTACTGACACTCATTCATTTTGCATTTATGAAATCAGAAGAAATTTCCCAAATAAGGACATGGACCAATTATGACTAGTTTTTTTTTCTGCAGTGTCCTTTGGAAGTGTTCCTGTTCACGCTTCTGTAATTAAATCACCCATTTTTCCGACGTGATGAACAGACTATAATTTTGTTTACCTATTTTCATTTTTCCGCAGGATTTCTGAATTGTATTCATTTTGTGCTTGATTTTTATTCTATTTTGCGAGGAATACAATTGAAACTTTACGTTAAAAAAAGTCGAAAAGCATTCTACTGCCCCTTGGGGAAAAGAGACAGGAAATTTTATTCGGAAGTCCATATTGCAATGAAAAAATGGAGAAAAACAATGCCCTTGTCACTGATAAAAATTCGACAAGTTCGTTCGAACGTTGCAGATAACAATTTCGCGAGTTTGGTTGGAAACGTATCCGCTAGTATGTGAACTCCTTTTATAATATCCGGTTGAGTCGTTTTCGATTTTTCATTCTTATAAGTAATGCGAATTGTTTTCGATGAACGAACAAGTTTAAAGTGTCGCATTCTTACTTTTGAAATAAAATGTTGTATTTAGAAACATGAAGTTGCAGTGGCGGACTGGCATGGGGGCGCAGCCGGGGTTTCCCCGCTGCGCCCCCCCCCCCCATTGGTGGGCGCCCGTTCAGCCATGTAAAGGCGCCCCAGAAAGATAATATTATTTGAACAAATAAATATATTTTAGATTGTCATAGAAAAAGTGAAAAGAATATCCAATAATATCCTAGATTTACACTTGTACTCCTAGTAATGCCAGTAAAGTACCAGTACTCTCGCAATCTATAAATTAGAAAATATATTTCTGTTTGGAAAAAATCGTATTTTTGAGGCTCCCATATAATCTTTAGGAGATTCCCTCATGCATGTCTTGGATCCTATTCAAGGAAATATTTTTTGTATAAATACTAAATCATTCATATTGAACAAGCAAAAGTTAAAAGAATATTCTTGTCATGAATTACATTACGGCATTTATTTTTTTTTTTATTTATTTAAATATTTATAGGACACCTATATGCATTTTTTCTGGGCGTCCGCTAATAATATTGATTTTTTACATATATGTATGAACTTTAGATGGCGCCTATACGTGCCCTGAGGGAGTTCTCAGATAAATTTATTTATGTAAAGAGTATGAACTTTTGAGGGCGCCTAATATATTTATTAGGATCTCCATATGCATGCATAGGTTCCCTCGAAAAACAATATTTGTTTTTAAAAATTAATAATTCATAAAAAATTATTGTCAAATAATTAATTAATTTAAAAAATGAAATTTAGCTTATAAATATGAAAGTGGGCAACTTATTTGATTTATTACGAAAATTCCACTAATTATTACCTGTAATTGAATTGACACTCAATTTTCGTATCAAAATTACTACTTATTAGTCGAAATTTTCACTAAAACAAGTTGGTGGCTTACATTTGAAGAGTTCGGATCTAAGGATACATTTCTTTATTTTGAAACTTATCAAAAATAAGTTTGTGAGACAACGATCTTCGTTCCTCAATATTCGTATTTCAAATATTTTCAGTTTTTTTACAGTATTCTACAATTACACGTGATGTATGTCATAATATATTTAAAATGTCATCCTGGTACTTATCAAAAAATAAGGTTGCCATATAGGATGTACATACTTTTCAAATTAAAAAAATCACCCAGATATTTATCAAAAATAAGTTGTGATACCCTCGTTGCCTATAACGAAAGGTTTTCTGAGGAAGATGCCATATATAAAATATGTGCATATTTGTTCTTATATATCAATGAATACCTTTGTAATAATTTTATGTTGATAATGATGACTGATAATGTTTTGTAGAAATAATTCCTATGCTTTGGATTTTTCCTTCGGCCTATGAAATTTCTTAAAACATGTGCATTGTACGATGTTTGGGTTAGTCGATGATGTTGAAAATCGAGTCACTTGCGTCCAACAGACTTTACAGCTATGCATAAAAGAATGGCCTCGTTAAAATACTTCTCTCTCTAAAAAGTGGGATGGAACTATTTCCAAATAGTCGTTACTTTGAGCACGGCACTTCGTATATTTCGACAGTAAAAAGTATTCATCGGGATTTTCATTTTCTTGCCTTTTTCAGAAATTCTAAAAATTATCTTTCTATTTTAATTTTTAATTTTTGAATATACATTCAAATAAAAATTCCTTAATTTTGGGAATGTGATTGTGACTTTTAAGAGGAATTTAATCAAAGTTGTGATGACTGTGAATAAAAACATTGAACAATAATGTGTACATTTATACACAGGCAGTTAATCTTTTACAATTTTTCTTTTTCTTTTCAATAGGTTGGTTTTTGAGAATTATGATTTTTAACGAATTTGATTAAAATGGGGTAATATAACTGACATTATTGGAGGATGGGTTAAAAATATTAGAGAGTCTTATTTAATTAACGAAACTAAATTTATGATTAGCTAAATTTTTTGTGTTAAAATTTTTTTCTTTTATTCTTGTTATAAAAATTTATTTTATACGTTTATCAATTTTTCACTAGTGAATACAAAATTGGACAAAAGTTATTATTTTATTTGTAGGTATTATGTGACTTTTAACTAGCATACAAATTTAATTAATTCAAACCTTATAATTTTCCTATTAATAATCCCTGATGAGATCTAAATTGATCTCGAAACATGTTGGTTCCCTAGTAGTATAAAAAAGACGGAGAAGGGAAAAAGTGAGAGGTTGGTTTTGGTTGACTTTCTCCCTTCTTCTCCTTTAACGAACACATTCTCATCACGTATTTCGCGCCTCGCACTCCATTTTGTCCAAAATGCGAACTTTTCTACATTGGGCAACACTATTATATAAAATTGATATTATATTTATTTCTATACCTCAGTTTGGGATTGCTTTTTCAGATATTGCAAAATAAAGGACAAATTTTATTGATCATAATTACTTTTCTATTTGTTTCTTATTTTACATTAAATTTTATTCTCAGCTACCACGAAAAATGTAAAATTTCAAAAAAATTTATATTGTTACAATTCATAATATGCATTGGTTTTGAAACAGACGTATTTTCATTGTCTTGTTTTTATACTTAAGAAAGTGCGCATCCTATAAAAAAACAAGTTTGTTATTCAAAAAATTAAAAAATGTTATGCTATTTTTTATGAATAGAACAAAAACTACTTGTGCTATCAAAAAATTAGTGACGCAAATGTGTAGTTCTTCTTTGGAAGAGAAACTTTTGTTCATTAATTATTTTCGTAGCTTGTGTCGTTTGTTCAAAAATGCAATTCTTTCATTTCAATTGTATTTTTTAAGATTAAAACAAAGCTACGCATCCTATCAAAAATGATTAATAACAAATTCCTAGCTCTTTTTTGGGTGTACAACTTTTTTCTGTTTATTTTTTTCGTAGCTTGCGTCGTTTGCATAAAATTCAATTTTCTTTACTTTTTTGTTGTTCTTCACGAATTAAACAAAAACTACGCATTCTATCGAAAAGTGATTCATAAAATATTTGAAGATCTTTTTTCAATGCACAATTTTTGTCTTTTCATATTTTTTCGTATCTTACATAGTTTGGCCGCAAAATGGAATTTTTGATTTTTCATTACTTTTTTGTGCGAGTTTTTATAACATTCTTGCAGGGTCTTCAAAAAGCAACGTTTTCTCTTCTTGACTTTCTTTCATATTGTGCGTTGTTTGGCTTAAAAATCTAATTTTCTTTTTTTTCAATTTTGTAAATGCTATAACGCAGGTAATTTTTTTATCGAAAAAAGTCATAAAAATAAATTGTTTTTCTTTTTCAGTACTACGAATAACCGAACATAGAATTTTTAATTTTTAAAAACAGTAGGCTCAACAAATTTGAAAATGCGTTAACTTTTTAAATTTTTATCCAAAATGGCTCGCTAACGAGCTTGACCTTCAGTTTAGGACAATAAAAGAGTATACCAAAGACCAATCCAATTTGTCAATGCTTTCGAAAGTTATCGTGCTAACAGACTAAAAATCTACAGACAGACACACGCAGACAGATTCGCGAAAATCTGTTTTTCGGGTTCAGAAGGTCTCAAAACGTGGATATTTCACAACAACGGGTGGTGCGGGGAAGGGTAAAATGTCACACAAATCCAAATACGTTTTCCTTATAAACAGTTTCTCGTTTGCTACAATGAGCTTTTTTTAGTTATGTGGGGTACGTTGCCGCCTCCCGCGGCTGGGTCCCCGGCTGCGCCCATGGGTACTGTTACGTCATAGAAAACGCAAAATACTTTCCTCTTAAATTCAGTTCCCCGTTTTAGTTGAGATCGAAGATCTCTCACAGGGAAGAGGAAAACGTAGCCAATAAATAAGCTATAAATGAGTTTCAAACATTTATTATACAAAAGAAGAATTGAAACTTAATGATTACCAAGAGTTTAGCACAAGAAGTTGAAGGAAGACGTGTAGGCTTTTCTCTAATCCTTGGTCAGCACCATTAAAATAAAGGAAACTCATATATTATGGCCCAATGAAGTTAGATAAATAAAATTAAAGTTTATTAAAATTAGGACTCACCGGTTATTGATTTGAATCAAGAATCAAATAAGGTATAGACGGTGACTCGTCTCTGTGACCTGCGAATGTGGTGTGGAAGAAGGGGTTGTGCACTTCAGAGGTGAATTCTTAATCAAAACATGCTTTAATCTGTCTGTTGGAAAGCTTAAAGGTTCATCCACACATCGTGAGATGCATAGAGAGATTAATGCCGCTTTGGAAAACCAGATTTACTATCTCATCTGGAAAACAACGTGTGATCACTAACAGTGTCACCTTTCAGAGAGGTGTGTTTCAGGGCAACACCATGAGCCCTCTCCTCTTTTGCCTCATATTATTGCCACTATCTCTCGCACTTCGCCATTCCGAAGGTAACCTCTGCGGCAAACCTGGAAATCGAAAGCATAAGGTCACACATGTATTTTACATGGATGATCTTAAGATCTATGCTAAAAATAAAGAGAAACTACATCTAGCTCTAGATATTGTCAAATAGTACACTCAAGAGATTGCAATGGAGTTCGGGTTAGAGAAATGCGCGAAGGTTTGTTTGAAGAAAGGAAAACTTAATGGCATCCCTGAAGACCTGAGCTCGTCGATAGAAGTGCTATACGACACCTTGGCGCTGGGGAGATCTATACATACCTCGGCGTGTCACAGAGCCGCATTCAGGACGTGACATCTATAAAGGATACTTTTCTATGCAAATACAAACGTCTCATCCGACCGATATGGTCTTCCGAACTGTTGGCGAGGAACAAAGTATCTGCGACGAACATGCTTGCCGTCCCAGTAGTACTCTATTCATTTGGAGTGGTTCCATGGACGAAGAATGAGCCCAGATCCCTCGATATCGGGTGCCGAAAGGTTATGCACATGAACAAAAGCATGCACCTTAAGTCTTCTGTTCCGCGACATTACATCTCACGCCGTCAAGGTGGTCGCGGAACACTGAATCTTGAATGTCTTCGCCACAGGATTATTCTGGGTACAGCACATTAGTCGCGAATGGAAAAGCCCCTCTTCTTAAAATGATCAGGAAACACGAAGAAGTGGGCAAAGGAGCGTTTCTGTACAGAGCAGCGGAGGAGGCTGCTGAAACACTTAGCCTTGACTTCAATATCAGGCGTGAGCGAAATGCATCAAATCTTATCCATCTTGAGTACTCGCTCCTGGAGGCCCAGATTAAGAAAGCACAGGAGAAAAACTTCCGCGAACAGCTTCTCGGCAAGAGGATGCACGGCATCTTCCACAGAAATGTGAAGGATCAGTCGATGTCGTATGAGCTAACGTTTGCTTTCCTTAAATCACCCGGATTGAAGTCGGGCACGGAAGGTTTCATTTTGGCATATCAAGACGGTGTCATTTCCACTCCAGCATACCGTCGCCACAGTTTGAACCCAGACATTCCCGATGCTAGCTGCAGAGCGTGTCATGCACACCCGGAGCATCTAGGATACACACTATCTAGTTGTTTAACTCATGCGGGAACGACCTACATCCAAAGGCACAATGCGGCACCAAGAGTCATTTATTACCATCGCTTTGACTCTTATGGCATTAGCCCAAATACGGCTCCGCTAAACGCTCCTAGGGAAATAGAGTCAGTTGTCGAAAATGAGAAGTGCCGCATATACTGGAACTTCACATTCTTGACAATTGTTTCTGTTGCGCACTCGAGGCCTGACATAGTTCTCCTTGACTTCAAAAAACGAACCATGTTCGTTCTCGAATTTTCGGCACCAGCTGACAAAAATGTCATAGCCAAGAAGAAGGAAAAGAGGGAGAGGTATAAAGAGCGTATGACAAACTTTTAACTATATATATGTACATAGTTAAAAGTTTTTCATCAGGACAACCACAGGATTTCACCGGGAGCAGGTGCTAATCTGAAAAATTGCACCGGCTCCCAGCAAAATCGATGTAAAATTTCAGCTGTAACCACGTCTCACGACCGATGAGATCCAATCATCATTTACAGTCTGCGACGAATTCAATACGATGATCCGGCAAAAGTCTCGTGCACCCTGAGTACACCATCGTAAAACCGTTTTTTTTTCGGATTTAGCGGGTTTTGAAACGTCGAGATTTTAAAAGATCCGCGATAGTCAGTTTTCACATAAAACTAATACCTTCTCATTATGATTAGAATGTAATAATTAATTATTGTTTGTGCGATCAAAATTTGAATTTTCGATTCTTCAAAAAAATTCCAAAAGTTATTATGATAATATTGTAGGGCTTTCAAAGAGCAACGTTTTTTTTCATATCATGCATTATTTAGCTTAAAATGTTCATTTTCGTTCGTTTTCTTGGATTTTGAAAATGCTATTACTGTGCTAATTTTCTTTTTATCGGAAACAGTCGTGAGGATAAATTGTTTGAATTTTTTAGTACTATGGATAGCTGTAAATAGAATTTTTAAATCTTGAAAAATGGTCTTAAACATTTTGAAAATGCTCTAACTTTTTGAATTTTCATCTAAAATAGCTGGTTAAGGAATTCAATCTTTCTTCTTGGGTGCTTTAATTGTGTGCCAAATTGCAACTGAATCCTATTAGTCTTTCAAAAGTTATCCCGTATGGAGACAACAGGCAGACAGAGACCATCGTAAAAACCGGTTTTTTCGGATTCAGGGGGTCTAAAAACGTCGAGATTAAAAGGAATGCACGATAGTCAGTTTTCACATGAAACTAATACCTTCTTATTATGATGAGAATTTAAAAATGAGATGAATTTCAGTAAAATTAGAGTCAATCTAGGTAAAAGTGAGGAAAATGAGAAGAATTTTGTGAAATTTATTAAAATTCAAGTAATGAGTTTAGAAAATATCAAGGGATTTCAGAAGGATTTTATAGAATTCCTAAGAATTAAAAGTGAGTTTGAAAGACTTTAAGATAAATTAAACAAAAACTAAAAAAAATTCATTGAATTGAGTAGTATTGAGTAGAAGAATTCAAAAAATTCTCGAGAGTTTCAAATTTAAAAAGGAAATTTGAAACAATTCAGGATAAATTAATAAGGATGATAAAAGATGTTAAATTTTCCAAATAAGAATTCAGGGTAATTTTCAAATGAATTCAAAAGAATTTCAAAAAATATTTTTGTGTGAATTCTATTCACAAAAAAATCTATATTCTGCGAATCCTTTGTGAATTCTATGAAATTTGATATTTTCTGCAATCCTGAAAAATCCATTAAAATACCTTGATAGTTTCAAAAATTCCTTAAAATCATTAAATCTCTTCGGAATATTTTATATCTTTAAAAATTATAGGTCCTGTAAAATCGTTCCATATCTTTCGAAATTCTAAGACATTTTTTACAAAATCATGCACATTTTTTTGAAGTCCCTTGAAATACTTTGAAATAATTTCAAACTGCTGAAATCAATTAAAAATTCTTTGTTATCTTGAAAAATTCCTTGCAATATTTCAAATACTCTGAAATTTTTTGAAATCTCTTGAATTACTGAAATCAATTAAAAATTCCATGGAATTTTGAAAAATACCCTAAAATCTTTGAAATTCTTTGAAATCCCTTAAAATTATCGAAATGAATTGGAAATTCCTTGGAATGTTTTGAAATACCCTCAAATATTTCAAATCCTTTGAAATATTTTTAAATCCCTCGAAAATTATTGAAGGTCTTTCAAACTGCTTGCAAGTATTAGAAATACTTTAAAACCTTAAAAATGCTCTGTAATACCTTCAAATTATTGACTTCTATTAACAATTTCTTGGAATCTTTTGAAGTACCCTAAAATATTAAAAATCTTTTGAAATCTTTCGAAATCCGTTGAAAATTGTTAAAGCTCGGGAAAATTGGTTGGCATTTTTCAAAAATAACCTAAAATCTTTAAAATCCTTTAAAATTCCTGCAAATCATTGAAATCTTTCAAAAATTTCTTGAAATCTTTTAAAATACCCTAACAAATTTCAAATTAATTTAAGAAAATTCAGAAATAGAGATAGACCTGAAGCGAATAGTGATAACCCAAGGGTTAATTTATTGAAAGGACTGTGACTAAAGTGATTTTTTCATTTGAAATGTGACTATAGTGACTTCATCTTAAAAAAACGGACTAAGGAGTGATTTGAGGGAACAACTGACTAAGAGTAAGTGTGCGGAAACCCTAATTATTCTTGACAGTTATAGAATTCAAGCATTAGAAAAAGGAATGGGATGTTTCTCATGAAGCGAGGTTCATTCGTTATTGTCGTTGGAACGTGCAAATTCAGGTTCCCTAATGTACTGGCTGAGGATAAAAGCATTTTTCCACGCTACGTTAGATTTCATTATTCGCAAACAACGAGGTATTTTCACTCGCATCTGCGAACACTGTTGCTCAAGTAAATGGTAAATTCGAATTAATCTCGCTCTGGTGTAAACGGGGTCTTGCGGAAAGAGATAGCAAATGCAACTGTGATTAAGGGTGCGGGAAGTAAACAAATGGATGAAGGAGAGACTAAGGCGTCTATTGGACGCTGCACCGGAAGTAGGTCAGCACGAAAAAGGATGCACCGCCTGGATAATATCCAGGCTTTCATAAGGGTGAATACCACTCTGTTGTTTCGAAATAACTTGAAGGATGGTGCTAGGATAGAGCCTTATTTTATAAATCATATTAAACACTTTATTAATCTCTTCTAGGCTAATTAAACGGAATGTGTTCGTTGCTTCCTCCTAAACTTAAATTAGAAATTTTTACGTTTATAATTCAACAAAGAAATGTATATTGTAGGTAAGGAAAATTGTACAACTTGAAGCGAGTAGTTTCCCGACCAGCTAAAAATTCGAAGTTGAAGGGTTTACAAGTGAACAAGAATCGTATATCAGAAGCATTTATAATTGAAGAATTTTGAAATGCACGATTTTCAGCAGCATATCAAATTGAGGTCCAAATGTAATGTAATTCCCTAGAAACGGTCAATAATAACCCTTAACAACTTCTAAAAAATGCCATTATCTTTGGAAAATAACAACCCTTGAAATGGCCAATGCCACATTCTAGCCATGGAAAAAAAACATCCCCCAGCAACGGTCAATAAAATTCCTTAACACCAACAAATACCATCTTCTAGCAGCGGTCAGTAACCATCCTTAGCTACGGACAATAACAACACATAGTGATTTCCTATACTTTTCCTAAAGATTTTGTAATAGCAGAGAATCAAGACTTTCAGCCCGATTTTCGGTGTTGATGATATCAGGGGTCATTACACACTTCCCACAATCGCAATCGATTTAGGAGAAGAAAGGGGAAGTTCTTCGGAAGATTCTTCTTAGATATATAAAAATACGTGACGAAGAACTCAGGGAAATAGACATTTTATTTACCCATTTGAAAAGCTGAAAATAAATTCATATTTTGAAAAGTGATAAAATCCTTCCCCAAGTTTTCTAAATATATTTCATGAAAATTCGATGTATACTTTTTTCGGCCCTGGGCTTTAAACTACCGTAGGTACATTAAAATTGGTACCATTTACAATGAAAATTCTCTAAAATTCATATTTATCGCGTGTCTAATATTTCATTCGACCAGGTCCCATTATTTCTTCATAAGGTCGTTGGGTTACTTGAAAGCCTTCTACGTCGCCTAATACGTAAAGATCATTATCGAGGACCTCTTTTATTTCGCATGGCTCTTTGAATTTTGGTATCAGCTTTTTACTTTCCCCAACCGTCGTATCTGCATTCTGTATCATTACTAAATCATTCTTTTCATACGAAGTCGCTTCCTTATGTTTAGAGTTATAATACGCCTCGTTATCTTCCTGACATTTTTTTATCCTTTCTGACGCTATTTCTTGCGATTCGGACAATTTTCTCTCCGTCTCGCATTTATCGAGTAGAAAAAGTTTTAATTTATCGTTTACTTTTCAGCTTTGATCAACCCCAATCAACAACATGCTGGGTATTTCACCTGTTGATTGACATACAGTTTCATTGATCTTTAATTCAACTTCTTCAAGGGCCGTGTCCCACTTTTTTGTGAAATCGATAATTTCGCTAACATGGGTGTGAAAAAATGATTGAATCTTTCCACCTGTCCGTTTGCGCTGGGAGTCCCTACAGCGGCGCAAATGTGGTGGATCAATTCTTCTCTCGTGAACTTACTGAATTCTTCGGAAGTGAATGACGTTCCATTGTCGGTGATTAAGCGCTGGGGCCTTCCATAAGCCCGGTAGTAGGCTCTATGATGCGTTATCATTTCGCTCGATTTATGCGATTTACAAGAATATAAACGAATGTTTTGTAAACGCATCAACAATCGACAAGACATGCTTACAGCCACTGGACGCTCTTTCGAATGGACCGCAATGATCGGCATGCACTGTATAAAATGGAACACTGTCCTTTGGTATGCTGTGAAAAAAAACCTTCTTTTTTACCCCTTAGTGGGGCGAACTCTGTACACTTGAGACAATTAAAAATATACTTCCTTACTTTCTCGCGAATTTTCGGAAACCAGTACAATTGAGCAATATTTGTTACGACTTTCTCTAGGCCGCCATGACCAATGTCATCATGACATGTTCGAATGACATTATTCTCCATTGACTTTGGGTCATAAAATAGCAAATCAGATTTATCCACTTTTCGGTAAACTAAACTGTTACGCAACTCGAAAAGTTTATCTTCGAATTTTTCTAATTCACTTTGTATTTTTTTTTATTTCAGGACCTTGATCTTGTTTCAATGCCAGATTTTGCTCAAACGAGTTCCCATGTAAAACTAGTACGCTGTGGCATCTGCTTAAAGCACCAACGTGTTTCATCCGTGTGCCTAAGCGATGTTCAATTTCATAATCGTATAATTCAAGGAACATGGCCCAGCCCGATATCCGAGGATTTGATGTTTGTTTACTTAATGTCAAGCGAAAACTATCACAGTCTGTTATTATTTGAAAATTAATTCCGTCTAGATACACGTGGTAGCGTTTGATCGCGTAAATCACAGCTAAACGTTCCAGTTCAAAACTGCCCCTGAAAGAAATCCTAAACCCTGACTGTTTACTCTAAGTGTATCTTTTATATTTACTTCGAGAGATGGGTGAGAGGTAAAGTCGCGACCTAACAAGGCCGGATACAACATTGTACTATCTGGAACGGCTAAAAAATTCACATGAATTACCATTTCATCTACCTGAACGGTTCCATCGGCCGCACCCAATACAATTAATTTCTAATAATTAATCCCCGACATGTCAAAACTTGATGAGGCCGGGGTCCTGGAGCTGATCGGAACATGACAGCTTTTTACTAGACTGAAATGGGACCCGGTATCCACTAGCGCTGGACATTCATAAATATTTGTATTACCTTTTTCGTCCGCGGTCAGATACCTTACAGGAAGCATGCAAGGCTTCGGTGTCGCCGAAAACTGCATGAGATTTGTCGTGACCTTGGCAGTTGAAAAATTCCTCTTCGGGCACTCGGCAACTTTGTGATCCATTACCCCGCACTCGAAATAAGATCCCCGTTCTCGAGTCGGCAGCTTAAATTCTGATGACTGGTGGCTCTCTCCCACCGCGAAGGTCGCTGTTGACTGGCTGCATTTTCAAGTGATTTCGATTGATTCGTGTCCTACTTCTCTTTTTGGTTTCTGCTAGACCAGTCTCTATTCTCCGGCCTCTGTTTGATCTTCTTGAACGCCTCCAATACCTCAGACTTTCTGTTGAATTTCGTCATCTTTGCTTGGTCCCGCAATCTAATCTCTCGAATGCCCTCGACAAGGTAATATACAATCTCGTTTTCATCAACGAGAACATGATTTGCTGATATTATTTTATCGTGAAAATAATCAACAAAAACCTCATCGTTCTGGCACAACCTTTGCTCGAACTCTGTGCGTAGTGTGAGCTGATTTTGTCTGGGGTCAAACATTGTAGATAATTCCTCGAGAAGTTCTCTCACTGGCAAATTCAAATATTCAGGTTTCGAATGGAACCATTTGAGTGCTCGTCCCTTCAGTTTTGATCCGATAAGAATCTTCTTTGTGTTGTCGTCTAATTCGTACGCCCTCTGCAGCAATTCGACTTGTTGTTGAAATCGGGTAAACACACCGTCGGCTCCTTGAAATTTGCACAGCAGGTTACCAATGCTGTTAATGCTAACGTTCGAGCGAAACTATTGGTCGTTCCTCGCAGGTGTTGTCGATCGGCTTCGAAGTTCATTTTCTTCTCGCATTAATTAAACTTATCTTTCTGAAACCGCTTTCCCTCGTCATAATAACTTCAACTCTCGCTGTATATCTTCATGTACCTCGTCGTTGAATCTTCTGCCCGGGTAATTGGAATTATTTTGATCTTGCTCGACATTGTTTGGCGTCTCCCCTCTATCTTGGTCTTCATCTTGATCATCATTATCTTCATAGTTCTTCTCTTTTGCGTTGCTTTGTTTATCCTTGGTTGCTACTTCCTCTTGATTGGCTTCTTCCAATAATTCCGGAAAGCGATCCCAAATATTTCCGTTCACTTCTGATAACCGGGTAATCAATTCTGTTTTCACACCCGTCGTACTCAGATTAAACAAACGTGAAACCGATTTTAATTCTGACACTGTGTACGCGGTTGGTTCTTTCGTCGTCGGGGCCATTTCGAGTATGGTGAAAAAAAATCAAAATTCCAAACGCAAAAGACAATGTTTCTCACACTTAGTGACTCACAACAGACACTAAGCAGTCAAACCTTCCGCGGCACAAAGCACAACCGTGTCGAAGTTTCTAATCTATTCAAACAAAAAATGTATCTTTCCGCGATAATGCGAAATTTCAGTAAAATTCAAAAGTAGTCAGGAGGTCTGCAAATCCTATTTCTGATTTGTGGAAGAGAGGAATAGTGATAAAATAGTTGCCCAGCAGATAGATTTAATAGCGTTTATTCAATCAAACGAATACAAGCAGGCTGGTTTGGGACCGTTTCCTTTACGATAAGGCGATGACGCACACATATATACTCAGTACTCACACACGCCGTTACTACCCTATACATATATGCCCTTATAAGGTATATATACTGTGTCCTACAGAAACGGTTAATAACATCCCCCATGAACAGACTATAAGAAACACTTGAAAACTATCAATACACCTCCCTAGAAATGAACAATAACATTTCTTAGCAACGATCAATAACATTCTCAGCAAAGATCAATACAACGATCAATAACAACCCTTCGCGACGGCTGATATCATCGCCTATTATCGGACAATAACAACTCTCAACAAGATCAATACAATTCCCTACCAATGAACAATAAAATCCTTTAGCAACGATCTATAACATCCCTTACCACCAGCAATCAATAAAACTCCTCAGCAACGCACAATAACAAACCTTAGCAACGGTCAATAACGGTTGGGATAAGGCGGTCCCAAGGGATAAGGTGAATCCTAAAGAAAAGGTGGAGTCCTGCGGAATAGAAGAAATCCCAAGGGATAGAAGGGATCCCGTGGAATATGGAGGCTCTCGAGGGATGCGTGCGATCCCGTGGTATAGGGTGGTCCCGAGGGATAGTTGTGATCCCTAGGGATAGGAGAGATGTAATACGATATTAAGGGTCCCGTGGGATCGGGAGGCTGGTTTCCGAGGGATAAAAGAGTTTCCGTGGGATAAGGGAGGTCACCGAGGATAGGTAAGGTTCGGTGGGAAGAGGCAGATAGGCAGAACTGTAGGGATCAGGGGGTTCCGAGGAATAGGTTAGGTCCCATGAGATAAGGGGGGTCCTGTGGGTTGAGGGATTCCCGAGGAATAGCTAGGGCCCAAGATATAGGAGGGGTTCAAGGGTGAGGGAGTCTCGAAGGAAAAAGTACGACGGACGGACGGATAGCCGACTGAAACTATGAGGGCTTCTTCCTGGGGTTACGAAACTCTAAGAACTGGAAGAGGAGCGTCCATTGATTAAGTAAGATTTTTTTGGAAGCGGGGGAGGTGTGTTCCGGAAAATCTTAAGAATCTTATTTTATATAATGATTCGCTTCATTTCTTGTTAAGTATGTATACCATTAAGCCATTTCCCTTTCAGGGTAGACGTGACACTACCCGATTCGGGTAGTGTTTTTAGGTGGATAGTTTCTTGTAGTAAATAACTACAAGTGTGGACTAACCACACCCACGATGTGCCAACAGCATGCAGTATTCTCGAATGGTCACCCATCCAAGTACTAATAATTTAATATTAATATTAATATTACTAACGTAATATTCCATATTACATATGTGCGTCCAATAAATATGAAGTCGAGGAGTTCACCAATCTCAAAATCTGGGGTTGAGCTTCCTGGAAATCCTTTAAATACCATGGAAATCTCACGGAAACAAATCATAGTTCAAATAGAAAAATACTGAAAAAACAAAACAACGAAATGAAATGTATTTGAAAAAAGTCATTTTTATTTTTGAAACTGGTGAAATAAATTTTCATATCTTTGAATTAGCTATGTGATTTCGTGAGTTTCAACTGTTATACAAAATTCAAACTACACGTGAAATTTTATGGTTAGTAAGCGAAACAAAGAATTGATATAATTCGGCATTCAAGTTTTGGAAAAGTATTAAAATTCGAATAATAATTCTGCTATTAATTCCACTTATTTTTATTTCAAATTTCGAAATATTAGGAGATCCCTTGAAATATTGGAAATCTCCTAATAATTTATTGAAATCTTCAAAATCAGTGGTAATCTTTTCAAATTGATTGAAATCCCCTCAAATATTTGAAAATTCATTAAAATTTGTTAAAAGCTATTAGAATTCTTCAAAATTCATTTAAATTCTGTATAATATTCAGAAATCCTTTGAATTTCCGTTAAATCTTTTAAAATTTTACGAAATCCTCTAAAATCCATGGATATACTTTGGAATATTTTGAAATATCTAAAAATCCTTTGACATCCCATCTAATGATTGAACTTACTTTGAAACTCCTACAATCCATTAAAATGTATTAAAATCCCTTGATATACTTTGGAATTACTTGAAATCTTTTAAAATTTTATAAAATTACTTCAAATCCCTTTAAATTTTCAAAATCCTATTAAAATCCCTCACCATCCTTTAAAATTCGTGAAAATACTTTGGTATCTTTTAAATACGTTTAAAGTTATTTGCAATGTCGTCCCTACTAAAAAATTCATTAAAAACCCTCGGTATATCTAGAAATCCCGTAGAATCCCTTAAAATGTAATTAAATTCCTTGAATTCACTCGAAATCTTCTAAAACCACTTTAAAAATTAAGATTCAGTCTGAAATTGTGCTTGGTAATTTCTTCAAACTTATTAAATCTTTTGAAATCATTTAAACTCTATGCAACATCTCATAACACTTTGAAATCATTTGAAATACCTTAAAGCTTTTTTTTGTCATCCACGAAAATATGTAGTTCTCAAATTATTAAAATTGCTGAAAATCCGTTGAAATCGCTGGATATTTTTTTGAAATCCCGTGAAATATCTTGAAATCTGAATAAACCGCTTGAAGTCCCTCAGAATTTTCTAAAATCACTTGAAAAATTGAGCTTTTGTCTGAAATTGTAGTAGGTAATTTCTTCAAATTCTTGAAATATTTTAAAATAATTTGATATCTGTTAAACTTCACCTTATCCTTTTGAATCGTTCGAAATGTCCTATAAGTTTTTTAATCCCTTTAAATCTTTTGAAACCTTTAAAAATCTTATGAAATCCCTCAAAAGCTTTGGAATCCTCTTTAAATTCCGTAAAACTGTAGTAATTCTTTGAATTAATTTGTAGTTCTTTGAAATTCCTTAAAAGCCCTTAAAATCTGTTTAAAAATCTTACGTTAAGGGGGAGGGGGGTCATGAAAATCGTACGAATTCTTACAATTGGGGGGAGGCGGTCTAACATTTTTAAAAGCATCCTTAAGTAATTAATGGACGTTCTCAAGGTTCTAAATTGTAGAAATTTCTTCCTCATAATATCTTAATTTTAAATTGTTACCCGTGCAGAAATTTCAGAGTGGCCCTGGTCGGGGCCAGATCTGGCAAAAGCTGGCCCCAATCGGGTATCCCAGTTAGGGCCAGACTCGAAATGAAACGCCTAATCCGATCAGGGCTGGGGTATCCATAAGGAAGGCCCGATCTGGCCCTGAAGAGGCCCCTTCTAATTTTTATTTATAAGAATATTATTAAAATATAATTTATCTAATAAAGAAGTAAACAATTAATTGAGAATATTAAACATTATATAAATATTTTGAAAAACATTCTGAAACTTGTGGTTAGATTCATGTATTTCGTTGAAAATTCATCTTTTTTGATAGAACAATTATCTTCTTGGTCGAAAATTTATCCTTTTTGGTTGAAAATGTAAGAATTTTGTCGAAAATTGGTATTTTTGCTCAAAGTTAATTTTTTATCAGAGTTTTTATCTGCAAATTTAACTGTTCCATTTTCAGCTTATTAGGTAAAAATTCGACTATTTGGTAGGAAATTTAAGAATTTGGTTGAAAAGTCGTCTTTTTGGGTAGAAAATTAATCTTGTTTGTTGAAAATTTAACTTACTGGTTGAAAATTCAACGATTTGGTAGAAAATTCATATTTTTTGTTAAAAAGTCGTCTTTCTGGGTAGAAAATTATTCTTGTTTGTTGAAAGTTCAACTTTTTGGTTGATAATTCAACTATCACGTTAAAAATTCATATATTTTGTTGAAAAGTCATATCCTTGTAGGTATAAAATTATTCTTGTTTGTTGAAAGTTCAACTTTTTGGTTGATGATACAACTAGCTTGTACAAAATTAATCTTTTTTATTGAAAATTATTTTTTCTGTTAAAAATGTATTTATTTATTTATTTATTTTAAAGCCACTGTTTTCTATCATATTAGACCTTTCAGCTTAAAAACTTTACTCTTTTGTTGAAAAATCAGTTTTCATTGTAGAAAAGTTAGCTTTTTTTGGATTTAAATAAACTTTTTTGATCAAGAATCAACTGCTTTCTAAAAAATTTGTTTTTCTTCTTGAAAATTCTAATATTTGATTGAACTTTAATCTTTTTTGTTCGAAAATTCGACAATTTGATTGAAAAGTTTTTTGGCGCGTGGAGCAAAGGATAAAAAGGTGAGGTTATAATGCCAAAAAGTTGTCGACGCTTTCTCGAAGTTCACTGTCGGAAATCTTAGAGAGCTGGATAATTTTAGTTTAATATGAACACCTCACTCCGGTCTAAAAACTTTGCGTAAATGATTAAGGAGGTGAATTCAGAATTATTTAAAACGATTTATCCACATGACTTTACCGGTTTATCTGTTTACTGTTCGTCACTTTTGCAAAGTTGTCTTCCTTTCGTCCTTTCGTTGCCAAATAATCGAACGGAAGACTAATCAAATAAATTCGAGATTAGCGCGGCAAATTCAAATCTAAATAAGTATAAACTCTAAACAGATTAAAGAAATACGTACAATAATTGATACTAACTTGATAATTGTATATTTATTAACTAATTTAATGCGCCCGTAAACATACATTTTTAGACAGTTTGTTTTTAGACAGGGAGTAATTTGAAATTTAATTCATTCTAATTTTTAAACTAACTATGAATGAACAGAGGGTAGCCCGATGTGGCCCCGACCAGGACCACAACAGTAGCCATGATCAGGGCCGCATTGGGCTAACCCGATCGGGGCCACGTCGGGAATCAGGATCAAATTGGGCAATTTCTCCACGGGTAATGTTAGAAGTGATAAAAATTTAGCTACTTCAATGTGAAATGATAATAATCGCACGAATGAATAAAGCGTAAAGTATATTATTTTACGGGATAAAAATGACTTTTTATGCTTTTTTTGATATTACAAGATATTGATTCGAGCAACTTTATGCCAATTGAATTTGAATTATGCTACATTTAGATCCTAACATTGGTGTAGACCATAACAATTCCTGTTAAAGAGCAAAGGCCACCAGTGGAATTTTGTTTCAACTTCAACACTTGCAATTCGCTTTTTTCGATCTTTTTTTGATAAGAACTTAATCCATAAGGCAGCAGGAGAACAATAAGATTTACTGGCGGTCGAGCAGCTAAAGGATTAAGGAAATCAAGGAAAGTGTACATATCCATTTGCCGGATCTTGGGTCATCCTTCGTCGAATATTTTATAGCTGAAATAAACGTGAATGAGATACATCTCCGAATACTTCCATTGCACAAACTCCAGCTTTCTACTACTACATATACTCGTACTAGGTATTATAATAGTAGTAGTGCCTTATTGCAACAACCACTACCAGTAAGAAGCCACTTTCGACGCTGCAATAAAGGAGAATTCGTTCTCAACTATGCATCCTCAGGCTACTTTTCATTTCTGTCAGATCATTCCTAGCGAAGAAAAGAAAAGCCCAGCATGTATTAAGATTCATGCATCTTTGGATTTATTTCATAAATGCATGAATTGTATTGCCTGCTTACTACAAAAGATTTATAATTCTGCGTTGAGAAAATAAACATTTTTTCTTCCACTGAAATATTTTAGTAATCTAGATCGAGATTGGGTGCCGTTCAAAAACTACTACTATCTAACTACTATCACAGATAATCCCGCAAAGCTTGAACCCCCCCAGGGTGACGTCACGAATACGAAACCCCGCCCCACTTTTTAACTCAAACTGTTTTCTTCCATTTCATTTCACGAACGCCTAAAATAAAACACAAAACATACAAACATAATATTTTAACAGGCTTCACAGCCCAAAATTCTCTCAAAACAGTGAAATAGGGTGCTTTTTCATAAAAATAACGGAAAGAAAATTCCTGTCACATTGAAATTTTTGAAGGAGACAAAAGATCCTCTCAGTCTGACAGAATATAGGAATCTCGTCCTTTTTTCTTTCAAGTTATTCTAACGAAATGAATTAAAATACTCAAATAAGTAGAAAAAAGAGCGCTTTCAGTTAACATTGTTTCACATCCATTTCCTTTTAAAAATATTGGTCCAATATATTTTGCCTCGGAGGGGACGATTCTCAGATAAATAATTTTTTTTTGCTAAATTGTAACCTTGAATGTATAATATTTTCAAAATATCTCTCTAAATCTGGTTTAGTGAAAATTTTAATAATTGGATTATTAATAGTGTTTGACTAATGAAATAGTAATATTTTAGGATTTTACAAACAAAATATGAAAATCTAATTTTATTTTTCCAAAGTTGATTAGTGACAATATTAACCAATTCTTTAGTGATTTCGATGAGTTATTAGACATTTCTTGTCGTTCATTGAAGGGATTATTTTTAACGTGTATAAAATAAGGTGAAATAGCTTAAGTGTGTAAATAATTCAAATTTTTCCGGTATGAAGCAATTAGCTTCTATTATTAGTGAGGTTTCGTACCCTATTTACAAGTTTCACAATGTGAGCTTTTAATTCTGTCAATAAAGTTAAGAATATTAAACGATAGCGTTCTTTGTTTAAACTTTTCTATTTATAAAAATCTCCTTTCTTAAAATCCGACCAATAACGTGCGCAATGCAACAAATCTGCCAAATAAAATAACAGAAATTTATGAAATCGAAGTTGGCAAATTAATTTAATAGTATTTTATATAAAAAATTCTAAATGCGTGAAGAACCAAAAAAATTATAATTAAAGCAGCACTGAAAGGAAAGGAGAACGAACCAAAAAACTGAAATATCATTTTGAGATACGAACGGATGAGAAAAAATTAAATCAGCTGCCTGTGAATTATGTTGAGAATAGCAATACGAAAATGGCAATACGTCAGAAACTATGCGACATATTCAAAATTACCATGAGAATATTTGCAAGAAATGTACGGTTTCAGTGTATAAGCCCCCTAAAATATATAACCAATGAAATTATTAGTTTAAAATACATGGATACATTCAAGCATATTTCCTCACATAATTATTTCAACAAATTTTATCAAAAAGATATTCTTTTTGCAAATATAGAAGTAGTACAATTGTTCGAACTTTATTTTTATTTAAATTAACCTTCTTTTCGCTCTATTTAACTGCAATACCTATATGCGTAAAGTACTTAATTTCATTTTTTCTCTTAAGTCAAAATTTAATTTTTCACGAGATACAAGCATGTGAGACGACAAGAAGTCTGGTCAATGTGTTTTGCCTGAAGATTATAGAAAATAAACGTTTTACTAAAACCGATGTTTTATGTCAATTGAAACAACAATATCTTCTATTCTTAAATGTGTGCGACGTGCATGAATAAATAATATTTTGTAAGCGCCCGGAATTCGTCAGTAATTTGTATTACACACCGTTTAGATTAAATAAATGTTTTTGAATAATTGAATGTTCATAGTTACATCAACTGCCAGGGGCTTTTAAACTCGAAAATATCAATTCTTAACCAAGAAAGATGATTTGTTAACCAAACAGTTAAACCTACAAACCAAGAAGACTATTTTTCAGAGAACCGTTGTATTTTCAACCAATAAAGATGAACCTACAACCAAGAACTTTTGAATCCAACAGAAGTTAAATTTCAATCCGAAAAGGTAAATTTCTAATAAAATAGTAGAATTTTTATCAACATGATTCAATTTAAAACAAAAAATAGTTGAATGTTTAACCACATACTTAAATTAAAAAAACACAGGTTATTATCGCACAAAAAGATGCATTTACAAGAAAATAGTTAACTTTTAACCTGAGAAGTTGAATTTTCCATCAAATGGCCGAATTTTTAAACAAGAAAGATTGAACTTCAACCAACAACGGTTGAATTTTCAATCAAAAAGAACGAATTTTTTATCCAAAAAGATGAATTCTCAACAAATCAATTAAAGTTTCAATGAAACAGTTAAATTTTCCAAAAGGTAATTAAATTTTCAACAAAACAGTTGAATGTTTAACAAAATAATTAAATCAACCACATAGTTGAATTTTCAAATCAAGAAAGATTGAGTCACAAAAAAAAATATAATAGTTGATATTTTAATCAAAAAAATATTTTAATTACAAATAAAACATAGTAAAATATAACCAAAAACATGAATTTTTTTTACGAAAAATGAAATAGTTGATATTTCAAATAAAAAGTATTTCAATTTTATATAAAATATAGTTGAATTCAATAAAACAAAGACGAATTTTCAACAAAAATGTAGAATCCTCAACCAAAAGATATTAATTTTGAACAGCACAGTTGCATTTTCAAGCAAAAAAGATCAAATTTCTATGAAAAGAAATAAATTTTTTAATCAAAAAGTTAATTTGCAGCCAAAACGTTAATTTTCAAACAAATAGTTAAATTTTCTACGAAAATGATAAAATTTCCTTGTTGTTATGTTAACAATAGGAAGTTTTTATAGCATTTTGATAGAATAACCAAAAACTATTATAAATTTCGATTGTTGCATATCAATTTCGATAAATAAATTAAAAATAACAAGTTCTGTCGAAACATGGTTCAAAGAAATTTTGCAGGAGTTTCTAAAAGCTAACATTCCTGCAAAAACTGTTCCCCATATGTATATGTTTTGCTTCGTTTAGCTTAAAATTTGAATTTTCGATATTTTGTATTGTATTTTAGATAAATAAAACCAAAATGACAAGTGCTATCAAAAAATAGTAGAATTAAATTTTCTAGGTCTTTTTAAAATCTATAATTCTTCCTTAAGACCTTTAAGCGATGAGTTCTGAACCAGAAATATAATAGTAGGCTCTTCAATTAAAAAGGATGAGCTTTTAATGAAAAAAGTTGGATTTTCTTATTTGGTTCTATTAATTTAGTTCGCATTTAGCATTTAGTCTGGGTATTTATTTCTGTATATGCTTCTCTGGTTTACCTTTTTATTTCAGTTCTAGAAAGTTCAATCATAATTTAGGTTCATACGATAGACTTGATTCATCTGTATGCTGAAAATATATGTATTTAAAATAAATATGAAAAATATATATATTATAACGTGGGATGTCGAAAAATAAGCGAAATTATCTTCAGTTTTTCAAAATATTTCATTTTTCACAATATTAGCTCTAAAAAAGCTGTAATGTGTTCAAACACTCAATACATTGTAAAACACATCAATACATTTTGTTACCGATTGGTTTTAACAAAATTAAAGTTGCTTCTCTCTACAGCGTGCCAAGCAGGTTACTCGCAAGCTCCATTTTCTAAAAATTCAGAATTGTACATATCATATTATTCAATATTATTATTTTAATACTTGTTTTATTTACTTATAATTTAGAAAAAAAATCCTAAATTTATTACTATTACAAGAAAAAAATGTTTTCTTCACAAGCAGAAATATGGAATGGGGAAACAGTTAATTGTTTGTTCCATAACAGCCTAAAAATTCCAAAGTTCTGTTGAGTTCGAACATGATAATGGTAAAAACCAATATGAAATGAACTAATGTTTTCAAATTAAAATCTCCGATTTAGCATTCCAGATTCCTACGGTTTTATAAATTTTTAAACTCCTTGCCAAATTTGAGAATAGCTTAATCCCCATGATTAAAAAAAATAAATGAACCAAAAACAATTTCCAATTTCTGAAATTTTATTATGATACTTGTTATTTTTCATTTGTAACTATATTCTCGAATGATGATCTCATCTTGCAATGTAAGTAAGGTAGGGGTATCGGTGATAGACTATGTAGTCATGAATATGCTAGGGTAGGAGGTGACGGAGAGATTCGCAGAAGCAGGGAGGGTACAATCAGACCATCAGCCATTAGGGATGTGGATAAGGGGGTGGGAGTGGGGGAAAGCGATGAAAGACCAGCTGGGGAAAAAGTGTCGATGGGGGAGAGGGTGAGCTGGACGAGGGAGGCGATAGAGAAGTATCAGGAGCAGTTAGAGAAGGTACGCTTTGAAGGGGAGTTGGTGCAAGAGATATGGGAGGATTTGAAGAGAAAGTGAAAGGTTGTGTGCAAAAGAAGGTGTTCAGAAAGAAAGGCTGTGGTGGGATAGGGAATGAATGAAGTTAGGGAGTGTTGGTGGGAGAAGGAGAACAGAAAAGGAGAGGGGAAGATGAAGGTTGAAAGAGGAAGGTATTTTAGCAGGAATGGGCTGCAGAGGGATGAAGTGAGAAGGATGCATGAGAAGGGGAGAAAGGTGTATGAGGTAATGAAGAAGAACGGCATGAAGAGAGGAAGGCAGAAGGAGAGGAAAGAATAAAAGGTTCAAGGTTCAACGTGGATCACGTGTAGATTATGCCAAGGGAGACAGCGCAGTATTTGTTTCAGAAAGGAGAGAAAGGGAGTCAGGAGCTTACAGTGAGGATGAGGTATGGATTCATGGATATTTCGAATAGGTTCTGGCTTCCCAGGGAGAAGAGAATGTGTGAATTGTGCGGGAAGGGATATGCAAGGGTGGAACAGTAGCTGGAGGATTGCGAGGGAGTGGTAAGGAGTGAGATCAGCATGGAAATATTACTGCATGAATGAGAGGACAAAAGGGCGGTTGCATGGGTGAAGGGGGTGTTGGGTGAGATGGAGAAGAAGAGAAGGAAGGAGGAAGAGGAATGGAGAGGGAAAGATTGTAAAGAGAAGAGGAAGTAAATGTAAGCTACATTGTAAATATTGTAAATAATTAGCAGATAAGTATTAGATAGTTACCGCGGAGGCAGAGGTTAACAATGCGAGGCAAGGTGAAAGATAGGGACATGCGTGCTAGGCGAAGCGAGCGAAGCGAATAAGGCATAGCGATAAGAGCGAGCGGTCGTGAGGACTAATTTTAGGACAAATTCTGTGAAATACGGAGGTTGTAAGCAAGCCAATTTTTCAGGGCCAGCAGATATTGATAACTTTATTGAAACATTTACAAGACAATTATGTGAAACTCGTATACTTCACCTCGACCATTATAATGCATTTTCAAGATACTGCTTCAAAATTGAAAACAAAAATATTTGTTATACACTTTATCTATATGACCTCATGTTTTTCAGGTAAAAATAATCTCTTTGTTTTATGCGCTCGCAGAAACACTAAGAAAATCAATAAAACACAACAACACGCACCTGGCACATGCGGAGTCTTTCACTTCACATCCACAATTTTTTATTGAAAACAATTGTCAAGAAAAATTCACTGATTTATTAATAACCGGAAATACTAGAGACTTAGTCTATATTTTCAATAATTAACTGTATTCTATAAAAAAAACAGAGGTTACCAAATATCTCGAGAATATCAGACACATTGTTGTCGAAAACCTGACTGGTTGCGACAATGCGTGAATATGACTTTTAGAGTAGCTGTTTTCAGTTTGCCAATCTATTGATAATAATTAGGAATTTTCTTCACCATACTGTTTGTTAATCAAAATTTTCAAATAAATCATTTTATTTTGTCATAAAATTTATTTCTAAATGTTTCTAAAAATTATTGATAAAGTTAAAATTTTAATTGTAAATGATTTTTTCATATTGGGAAATAATAATGTGCTCAACATTTTGCTACCACACTATAATTTGTTAATTTTTTCACATTTCGAAAAAAATGAGAAAAATTCAATTATGGGCATAAACTTATTTTGAAGAATTCGAAAAAAAATAGAAGACCGAATGCATTTTAAATCAGAGACAGGTTCTACGCATGCAATCGCAGAAACTCTCGGGGGCGAAAAATGTGCTTTTTTTACATTCTCATAATAATGAGAAAGTATTGTTTTTATGTGGAAACTGACTATCGCGGATTTATTCAAATCTCCACGTGTCGAGACCCCTTGAATAAAGAAAAAACATTTTTACGACGGTGTCTGTCTGTCTGTCTGTCGTCGTCGTCGTCGTTGTCGTTGTTGTCGTCGTCGTCGTCGTCTGTATACCAGATAACTTTTGGAAGACTAGTCGGATTGGATTGTGTTTTGGCACACATTTCAAGGGTGCAAAAACAAAGATCAAGTTTGTTAACTAGCTATTTTGGATGAAAAAAAAAATTTTCAAAATCCAAAAAAACAAACGAAAATGAACATTTTAAGCCAAGCAACGCACGATATGAAAAAAAGTAAAGAAAAGGAAAATTTTGCTTAGTAGTAGTTTTCGTTTTATTCGTAAAAAAAAAACATTGAATATAAAAAAATTAAATTTTTGGGCAAACGGCACAAGCTACGAGAAAAAATAATGCGACAAAAAATGTTTAACCAAAGAGGAGACCCAAATTTCTTATGATTCGAATGAAGACAAAATTTGTGCAACCAAAAAATATCTACAAATTTGTTATAAACTCTTATTAAAAAAATATATTGAGAATAAAAAAATTATCTTTCTGGAAAAAGGTCACAATCTACAATAACATATTTCTTAACAAAATTTTTCGCCTGAATTATATCTACAAATTTGCTCAGAACCCCCTTACCCTAGGATGCGTATTTTTCGTTTAAAATCATAAAAAATAACATTGAAAAGAAACAAATCAAATTTATGGAAAAATGACACAAGTTGCAATAAAAAATTTAATAATTTTTTTTTAATAGGATGCGCAGTTTTTTAAATTATAAAGACAAGACAATGAAAATAATTTTGTTTCAATACTAATGCACGTTATGAATTGTAATAATATAAATTCATTAAAATCATACATTTTTCAGGGTAGCTGAGAATTAAATTATGTAGTGCAAAATGATGAACAAATATTAAAGTAATCGTGAAAAATAAAATTTGTACTTTATTTTGTAATGTCTGAATAATCAGCCCCAGGCCGAGGTACAGAAATAAATATAAAATACATTTCCCAGGCGGAAATATTATATATAGTTTGTATATGGTGTGAAGTATTTTATATAATATTCATTTGTTTTATACATTTTTTATACAAAACAAATGAATATTATGTATAATACTTCACACTATATAGAAACTATATATAATATTTACGCCTGGGTTGATATAATAGAGTTGAACATAATGTAGAAAAGTTTGCATTTTCGACAAAATCGAGTGCGAAGCACGAGATGCGTGATGAGGATGTGTTCGTTAAAGCCGAAGGACCTTTAACAAAAGAGAATTCACAATCACCAAATTACAGTTGTCTATGTTTTGACCTTTAATTTTAAAAGGCCTGCGCCGTATTTAAATTTTCTGCTTTGTATTTCAAAAAACCCGAAATTTTTTCTAAAATTAATCCGCTGGAAAATTTAAAAAGGATTTAAGACTAACAAAATAGCGGTGATTTTTCTGAAAATATTAAAACCCCCACTTTTATTTTTTGCCGAGTTGTTGTTAAATATGTATTTCAATAAGGAAGATATCCTGTGACTGTTATGCGGGTTCAATAATTGTTCTGTTGAGTAGAATTTTTTTTCATAAAACTGAATTTTATACTTTTTCCCGCAAACAATGACATATACAAAAAAATGTTAAGTTAAACGTTTGCACGTCTAAAAAAGTTCTATGGAAAATACCTGCTGCTCTCATGAAATATCTTACATCGTTTATGACAAAAATTTAAAAATTACATTTTTAGGAAGAAAAATTCTCCCGGCATCAAAAATGGTTCAGCCCGCATACAGCTGATAAAATATCTTTCTGATATGAGCAGAAATGGTAAAAAATACAGGTAAAATTAATTTTTGAGGCCGGGAGAATTTGTTTCCCTAAAAATGTATTTTTTAAATTTTACTCTTTCCTCTTTCTGCAAACTTTTATCTTTACATTTTTTCGTATCTGTCAGTGTTTGCGAGAAAACGCAGAAAATTCGATTTTATGAAAAAAAATATCCTGGCCACAACAGTTATTTAGCTCGCATGAAAGTCAGAAGATATCTTACTTATTAAAGTACAAATTTAACAAAAAAATGGAAAAAAGTGCGAGTTTAAAAAAAAATCGACTTTCAATATTTACAGAAAAAAACGCTATTATAATCAGAAAGAAAGAGATAAATATCTCAATCAGGTCAAAAGTTATAGAGGTGTAAACACAAAATTGGGGGTTTTTGAAACATTTTTTTTTAAATGAAAAATATTTTTTCCCATAAAATACCATCGAATCGAACTAAAAATCATTAAAGTTTCGGTCCGATCGGAGAAATTTCATATTTCAGTAAGAAGACTTGAAAAATATTGATAACACCTTTCCATCAATAAAAAAATTGTTGCTTATCAGCAAAATATCATTACAGTAAATAAAAACCAGGAAAATATTTCAAAATATCGTTTTTAAGTTCAAAACATTTAGAAACTACGAGATTTCAAAAACAATGAAAATTTATGAACTTTTTTTGAAAAAGTTAATGATCTTTACCAAAGCCATAGTTTGAGTATACAATAAAACTATGCGTATCTCTGAAAATATATAGGTACGAAGCAATGTTTTTTCATATATTCGGGCATTTACATTCCTTTCTATCGTATAAAAATTGGTATATTAGGAAGGGTGGGCGGGGTTCTAATTATTTACGTAATTTAAATTCCGACTCTTGAATGAAAGTGGGGGGAGAATCTTGATGAGTTGGTGTGTCGATCTGAATTTTCCCTCTTTAATTGCAGCATTACACTGAAACTATATTTCAAAGATGCTCGTCACAATTTCTCTCAATTTCATTGTTGAGCTCACAGAAGTGGAAGTTAAGTAATTACGGCTTCCTTAAGATTGGAGTATAAAAATTTATGCTACCAATTTTACAGAGAGTATAATAAGAAAGTATGATATTGAGCTACTAATACTTAATGTCGTGACGACGACACATTTCGTAATTTATAATAATTATTAATTTTTCTCGTAGTTACTTTTGATGATATGTGCCCAAAAAGATTTCACAGTAATTGTGCAGATTGTTATAAGATGATATGGTGTTGACTAGGGTCCAAATATAGAGTTAAGGAAGTAAATAACCCTGCTGGAAGTAAACGAATTCAAACGGATAGGAATTAGCGGATTCAAACGGATAGAAATTTTGTATCCGTTTGAATGAGCACTTTGCATTCTTTTCAATAATGTTCTATCCTTTGTTAGATTTTTAAATCTTCATCCGTTTGAATAATGTTCAATACGTGAAGTGGAATTTAATCCGCTTCTATACGTTTCAGTCTGAACTTTTTGATCCTTATCTATCCGTGAGATGGTATCCTATTTATCCATTTTAATCATTTTAATAGCCAACAGCCATACCACGCTGAAAAAACCAGTTCTCGTCAGATCACTGAAGTTAAGCAGCGTTGGGCGCGGTTAGTACTTGGATGGGTGACCATTCGAGAAAACCGAGTGCTGTTGGCACATCGTGGGTGTGGTGAGCCCACACTTGTAGTTATTTCACTACAAGCTATCAACCTAGAAACACTACCCGAATCGGGTAGTGTCACGCCTACCCTGAAAGGGAAATGGCTTAATGGTAATCTGTCTTCAACGAAAAATATTCTATCCTTATGTATCCTTTTGAATCCATCTTCAACTGAAAATAATCTATCTATATCTATCCGTTTAAATCGGTCTTCCAGTGAAAATATGCTATCCAAATCTATCCGTTTCAATGAGCCTTCAACTAGTTATACTCTATCTGCGTCTATCCTTTTGGATATGTATTGAACTAATATCGTATTTGATCGAAAATCAGGAATTATAACGTACAGTCAATAAGTTTTTTGAAGAAAGGATTGAAGAAGGATAAGTAATGATTGGCACCGAATAATATTCTATCCGTGTTAAATAATGATAAAAATCAAAGTAGTTCGGGGATAGAAAAGGATTAGGTGACGGATAGAAGGATTAAAGAGGATAAGCATTGATTTTCACGGATACCTCTTCAATCCGTGATAGGTGACGAGATAAAATCGAAGTAGCACGCGGACAGAAAAGAATACGGTGACGGATAGAAAATTATGGATTTGAAAAGATAGGCAATACATTTTATGTTGAAAGGATTGAAGATGATAAGAAATGATTGTTACCGATTAAGATTCATCCGTGTTACATAACGAGAAAAATGAAAGTAACTCGCAGATAGACAAAGATAGGCTGACGGATATAACATAATGGATTAGAATGGATAGCCAATTCTTTCTGTGGAGAAAAGATTCATTAGGATAAGCATTGACTGGCATGGATAAGTATCGTATCCGTGCTTGATAACAAGGAAAGTCTAAGTAGGTCGTGGATGGAAAAGAATAGGTTTCCGGATAGGAAATAACGGATTGAAACGGATAGGAAATATAAATATATTGTCTATTCGTTTCAATCCATAATTTTTTTTATTTATATTGTGGAGAACGAATCAAAGAGAATAAGTAATGATTGGCACGGATTAAGATTCTATCCGTGGTACATAACGAGAAAAATCAACGTAGGTCGCGGATATACAAGGATAGGTTGACGGATAGAAAATTATGGATTAGACGGATAGCCAATTCTTTCTGTGGAGAGAGGATTAAAGGGAATAAGTAATGATTGGCACGGATAAGTATTCTATCCGTGATAGTTAACAAGGAATGTCAAAGTAGGTCACGAATAGAAAAGGATAGGGTGACGGATAGGAAATTATGGATTGGAGCGAATAAACAATCTTGGTAAGCTCGTGAAATGGTCGTCAGCTGAAGATGGTTTGATGGTTTGCGAACTGATGAACTTCTAAACTTGGCTTAAACTGTTGGTAGCGAAACTTTAAACTGGTTTCTCCTTCCTATTCGGCAGTATTTATGAACGTTGCCCTTAACAGATCCACACGAGGACGAGTGATAATAAATTAGGGGTAGGCCTAGGTTCCAATAAGCGTCCATTATCAGTGATTTGAAAAGTAGAGAAAGTTTAAATGTCCAATTAGAATGGAGGATTTTAGATATGCCTATATTTGGTAAAGCAGTTTGTCAAGATGCATAGCATCCCTTCTTAGACATCGCAGGGTAGGAAGTTCTGGTTGTAGCAGTAGAAGTATGTAAAGTTTAATGACCAATTAGTGATTAGAAATCGTGATATTCCCATATTTGGTAAATGGCGCAGTCTTACGAAAACATCTAGATGTAGTGGTGATTTGTGTGAATCAAAACATCTTATTGGCTTATGGAGATTCTGAAAACTCCCATGTTTAGAAGAAGCGCAATAATGTGTGTTTTTAGATTCAAGGAATCTAACATCCTGTTTGTTTGTTTTTGGCTTTTCCTAAATAAAGATTAGTTTTGCGATATGTTTTCGTTTTAGATGTCGTCCTACAATTCTCATGCTGATTATTGATGATTGACGTTTCCGTGGTGAAGATTTTAGTTTCTAACGACAATGTGGTATCTGGTGCATGGGAATACATGATGAAGACGTAAGGATGATACAGATACGTCATACAGTTTCCAGTATTTTCAGGCATAGGAGATTGAATATATAGTCAATTTTCGTCGTTATATTAATGATTGATTGATGGGTTCGTAACTGGTAAGCGTCTATAGTCAATTATAGTTGCGCATTAGATTTCATAGAGGGTTTTACAATCTTTAAATATGATCTTTCAACTTATTGATTCATTCTTAAATATAAATAATTCATGATTGTAATTCATTTGTTGTGAATAATAATTAGTTCAACAAAATTAATTTAAATTTCGTGACATTTGAAATATGTATATATTCAAATGTAAGACTTTTTTATTTCAGCAGCCATGTTATCTTGGCTGTACATACAACGAATTATATGCAAGAATATCTGTGTCTGAGACTAATATACCCAGAAAAAATTAAGACATTTATAATATTTTAGCACGGACAAACTTATTTACATGAATACGCATGAGGGCATCTCGAAAGAGAGTGTTCGTACTCAATCCTACTTTTCATAAGAATATGATCATCACAATATCCGAAAATATAATTTTAGAGTACAAACTTGGAAGAAAAAAAACATAAAATTGGTTTTTGCCGTAATATTTGCAGGTGTTTTCATGGCCATATTTGTAATCAGTGCGTTAAAATACATCGATATACGTGGTTTCAAAAATGAGAAAAATGTATGAACTCGTATTAAAAGAATTCTCAATCTCTACCGAAGTTGAGAGTTTGATCATTTTAATTCTTTATACGTCGGAGTTCTGTGCATATTTCCGATAAAATTTAGTCTGCAATAAAACTATATAGGTATTTCTTAAAAACTCGTGCGTAGTAAACAAAATGTATTAAACTTTTGCCTGTGTTTCAGTAATCTTTTCATTGTTTTTACATAATTTTTTAATATGCAAGGATGCAAAAATATGAAAAATGTATTAACTTGTTTTTAAAAAATCCCCAATAACAAATCATAAATGATAAGAATTTAGAATAAGTTGCCTCATTCTATGCCACAGCTTTACAAATTCTTTTATTGCTTAAACATTCGTGACCAGTGTAAGCCACAGCAGAAATTTCCTTCTCGGTATAGCTTATATAAACTGCTCTTTGAATTTCAGATACCATTTGAAATCATAACTTCAAATAATAACCTCTTCAAAATGTCCCCGATTTTTATTCTGGTACTAATTCCCACATTAGCATCAGTGGGTACGTAGATTTCAATCACATTACAACAAGTTCGATTCTTAAATCAATGCATAAGCCAGAAATTATGAAGATTACTGATTTCAGAACATTGTAATGAATAATTCAATGGGTGATTGAAAAAAGTTGACCATTTTAAGTCCAAGCTATTCCGCACATTTTCCTCCATTAATAATTTTGTTTTAAAAATATCTTGTTAAATTACTTATATCAAAGCATACTAAAGTTTTAAAACTTAAAAATACTTTCCTTAGAATTTATAAACAAAAAGTAAACAAAAACATCTAGTGACCCTAAACTAAAAATTAAAAATGGAAAATTGCTGAAAAATATTAAAAATTCTTCTTAAATATTTTAGTTTCACAGTTTTAACTTTTATTATGTTGACAAAGATAGAAATCAAAAGAAAAGGTTCAATATTTTAGAGTTAAATAATTATTGAAACTATTCGCTAATTTTATACCTACAAAGGTTTTAGTACCGAAGAAAATATATTTATCCCAGTTGATTCTAAAACAATATAAATAATAATTATTATTTTGCATAATATTTTTCCATAAAATATAGCATAACGCTCCATATTGATTCATTATACTAAAAAATGAGAGGATATTCTGAAATGCTGAAGTCAAAATAATTTTTCCCATATATACATATTTTCAGTATGAAAGGGGGTTGATTATGTATATAATTTTACATTATACATTCCATATTTAATTTCTGATTTTACACATATCATTGTTCTGTTGTCAAATTTTCATCATATATGTCGAAGCGGTCTTTAAGAAAGCTCTAAAATACGACGTGATTTTGAAAAAAAACTGAAAGTTCAATAAAATATAAAGCGAGATGTACAAAGTAAAATAGGAAGTCAAACATAATCGACCTCTGCTCTTAATATATTTTTACAAGATTGTTTAAAATGTTTTTTTTTATCATGATGAATATCACGTAACGCCACATAAGTCCACCTCGAGGTTAAGCTTAATTAAAAGAATATTTTCTTGCCGGTTTAGAAAGCTTTACCCTCAAAAACTTCATAGTCTGAAATGGACGACTTTTTGGCAATCACTTTCATGTGTTAACTTTCTAGTTACAACAATATTGAGGTGGGCATTCGTTCATTCGAATTTTCAATACAAATTTAGACACGATTGGAACATTGCATTTTTCGAAGTAGAAAAAAATCTAACTCTTAATCAAAGTGCTTGATTTCTTTAGATTATTACAATCTTTAAAATGAAAATTACTCCTGTTTTTCCGGTTAAAAATTGATTCAAAAGTCAAGTCGAATGCATGTTTCATTATAGAAAGGAGTAATTTTTATTTTAAAAATTGTATTAAACTAAAGAAATCAATCTGGTTGGATTCAAAGTTAGATTTTTTTTCCCATTTCAAAAAATCCAATGTTAAAAGGGTGTCCAAATGGCCATAGCTGTGTGAGCATGGCTGGTCTGCCATTGTAAGTCTAATTAACTCCAAGTGCCAACTTCAAACAAAAAATGTTCACAAACGTTATAAACAAATTTTGAGGAATTAATTTTTCGAAAATGGCTCGATCAATTTCGATGGTTTGAATATATATTGTACATTACATCACAGCGGTTCTAAAAAAATAGTGAGTCAATTCTGGTAATTAAAATGACTAAAAAAAATTGTTGGAATTTTGAAAAACAAATTTTCAATGGAAGCTTTTTGGTACCTCCACCATTTTTTTCTATAATACACTCACGCCCTCAGTTACAGATCTTTTTTGTGTGCTATGACATACGTCATGTACGTACATGATACATACGCTAAATGTGTACGATAAACGCAATATGAACTATGTAGACAGCCTGAAAATATAAAATATTTCCACTGCAATGCTAACAATCGATTACGGGGAAAATCTGAAAAAATACTACGTTTTTTGAGATCACTTGAGTCATACTGCTAATATACGAGATTAGGCCAAGCATTGATAGAATCTTGGAAATAGTCATAGTGAAAATAGCAAGAATATTTCTTCCCTGAAGTGCTAAAATTGGCCAAACCATTTTTAAGTTTGCTGCAGGTGCACCACGTGGAGGTTGTCAGTCAGGTTTGTACCCCTCAACATTATATACACTATAAACATTACATAAATATATAGACTATATACATTATATAAAATGTATACACTATATACATTATACAAACTATATACCCATATAAACTCAGCACTATATACATCCTATTCTAAATATCTTGATGTCCCTCTGTCATTTTCAGGAAATCTAAAATATTGGTAGACGAAAGGCTCTTAAATACGACTTTCTTACGATACCACACTTTCTCTTCAATCCCTTCGACTAAGGTGTTTTCGACACTTTTTCTGATTTTTCATCCTCAACGCAATTTCTTCGAACAGCACTACATCGGACTGCAATCTTTTGCCGAATTGGTTAGACAGGAATTCTGCGATCCTAAAATATAATCCAACCTTTGGAAGCAATCTATTGTCGATAACTTCATCTAATATTCGATATTTTTGTCTTAACTTACCATGAACTGCCTCTACGGTCCAACGGATTGTAGTCACAAATTGCGTATCATTGGACTCGGTAGTTATCAACTGCGATCTGTTTCCCTTTAAGGCAGAAATTAGAACATTGAATCCTTTCGTTTCCGACAGATTTACTACGTTCCAGAAGCCGCGATAAAAAATGAAAGAATCTCCTTTCTTCATCAATTTGGACAGCCCATCAGGATTCTGAATAACTTTCTTAAATATTTCTGCATCATTTTTATTCAGATAGAACAGACCAAGCATTTCGAGGAAATATTCATCAGTTTTACAAACTGTAATGGGTTTATAAAGTGGAACTTTTTTTCGTCCTAAAATTGATTTTATCTGATATTCGTTATTTTAACTTTTTTGGTGTCGAGCATAAGTGCCATCACGAATAACCATCAGTTTGTCCCAGGCATTGTACAATATCTTCGTCATCTTTGTAGTATGATCTACAATTAGATCGCCTCTCGATACAGCAACGAACCCAAATTGATACAGAAAAAACATAAGCGAATTTTTGTTGCGGGAAATGTTCAAGTAGATAAAGTTGAATTTTTTCGCATTGAAACAACATAAGATTCAATAGAGTTGACATGGTAACCATTTCCAATGTGGTGGTTAAATCTTAACACGTGAAGTTAATTTTTGTTGCAGTTAAAGATTAATCTGAAATCGCTGTAAAGATTAATTTTTTTTCTGCGTACTGGGAAGTATATCTCTTTCAAAAGATTTCATTTTCGACGCGGAATATTCTGAGACAGAAATTATTTTATTGAGTTGCCCGTTCGTAATTTGAATGAGAATACTATAAGAGCTTATGTCACTGTACGGGTTTGACTATTTCTCAGAGACGTCATCATATCTTGGAACTTATTAATGTTTTTTCAATTCAAGCCAGTAAAAATGTGCAGTTTTTCTTCTGGAAAGTTGAAACCTGCAACTTTGTCGAGAACTGTAGTATTGCACTTGATGCTTAGACCGCTCATAATTTCATTAGCTCTGAAGCTTTCATACTCGAAGTTTTTGAATAGGCACACAATTTTCTACTTCCACTTCATACTATATATATACTTCCACTTTACAAGAAAAATGCAACAAATTAATTACTGATTTGGAACAAAATGGTTACATTGGTCACCTTGAGGCAAAGTCTTTAAGATCTTATTCTTGTATTACTCCTAGGGCTTACGGTTTGCCTAAAATACACAAAGACAACAACCATTTAAGATGAATAGTTTCTACAATAATTGGGCCCGCTTATAATTTATCCAATTTCATCTCTGAAATTCTTAGTAATAATATTGGAAAAACACCGTATCACATATCTGATAGTTTATTCTTTGTTCAAAAAATTAAACTTCAAAAAATTCCATCCGATTATGTTTTAATTTCTTCAGACGTTGTCTCAATGTTTAACTGCATTCCAATTTCTAAAGTTTTAAGCTGTATTGAGTCGAAATGGACTGAGATTAGCAGGTTTACTAGTGTTTCAATGATTTACTTTATTGATCTGGTTAAGATTTGTCTCAATTCGACGTTTTTTAAGTTCAACAATCTTACGTACAAGCAGGTTTCTGGTTTGGCCATGGGCTCACCACTTTCTCCGGCAGCAGCCAATAGCGGTTCCCCATGATAAACTTGATTTAATTTTGAATAAATGCAATCCCTATAACTCCAATATTAAATTTACAATTGAAGTAGAAAATAACTCACAAATTAGCTTTTCAGATACACTGATTGTCCGTATTGATGATGAACTTAAAATTGATTGTTTCCAAAAAACAACTTTTTCAGGTAGATATTTAAATTTTAATTCTGCACATCCTATCAACCATAAAATTGGAGTTAATACTGCTTTATTTCATAGAATGTTTAGAATTTCAGACATTATATTTAAAAGCAAAAATATTAATTTTATTAAGCAAACACTTTTGAAAAATGGTTATCCAAAATCACTTATTGAATTTTGTTTAAAAAAAGTAACCCATCGTTTTTACAATTCCGAATTTTATGCAAATAAAGTTAATAATAATAAATCTAAAAATATTATTGATTTTACTGTTCAACCTTATATTAAAAACCTTTCTGAAAAAAGTCAGAAAATTTTAAGAAGTTTCAGCATCAAAACTATTTATGAACCAGTTAATAAATTTTCCCGTTATTTTAATAATCTCAAGGACACACTTTCAAGGGGTAAGCTTTCTGGGGTAGTTTATGAATTTGCATGTAAAAACTGCAATTCCACATACGTTGGTGAAACTGGCAGATCAATCGAAACCCGTACGCGTGAACACATAAATTCTATCAGAAACCCTGGCACTTATAATCATACTGCACTTTCGGAACATTACTTAGAGCTTGGACACATATTTTATTTTGAACATTATAAAATTCTTTCAGTTGAACCTAACTCAGCCCGCAGAAAAATAGTTGAAAATTTTTTCATTAACAAAAACGATGGTAACGTGAATATTAGATTCGAGCATAATAATTTTCCAGATCAATATAAACCTCTTACCAAATTATAGTATAATCACTACCTGTATTATCATTAATATATAATATAATAATATATATAATAATTGGTTTTTCAATTTTAGAGTTTCTACAAATAATTTCCTCAGTCTGACACTGTCATCCGTCAACGACTCATTAATGGTTTTGTCCTTCTTTCATATTTCAAGTTTTGTTTTATTTTAAACATTTGATAAGTGTTTGATATTTTTACTACTTTTACTTTTCAAGTGGAGTTTCTTTTTGTATGAATTTCTTTGATGATTTGTACCATCACAAAATCAGGTATGCTCTCTTTTATTTTTGGTTGATTATTGTAAATGTTTTAACTTCGATGTAAATAATTTTTTCTTCAGCAATAAATGTTTTGACTGATGAGGGCTGACATATCAGCCGAAACGTATCGACAAAATCTTAAATTATACTTGGATGTATTTTTATTGATTTTGACCTGTCATTGGAGACTATTCCGACACTAATGATTGAGATCAGAAATCATGAACACAATACTATAGTAGTGTAATCCATTTGGTCGTGAACATTATTAAAGAGAATTTTCTCGAAAATATATGTCTGTATACTAGAGTAGCAACTGAACCATTTTTCCGACGCGTAACTATTGAGATCAGTAATCGTTGGATCAAGATTGAATGAATTCAAGAAGTATACGAGTATGTATGTATGTATGTATGTCTGTTAATAACCAAAAAATTTGGTTGACACAACCAAAAATTTTATTGACCACATAGTAATGTATTTGTTTGTTTGATCCAACCAAATTTTTGTTGGATCAACCAAACTTTTTTTCTGAGTGAACCGTATCTATGATGCTCATTTAAGAGTCATTAGTTAAAATTAAGAGGACTCCTCGTTTTAATAGAATGGCATACTTCATTCCAAAATTTTGTTTATTCCTTTCTAATTTCCAGAATTGACTCAACATTTTTTTTGAGCCGCTGTCATGAATTCCACAATATATATTTGAAACATCAAAATTGATTCAGCCATTTTGGAGAAAATTTAATTTTTTTATTTCTGAAAATTTGTTTTTAGCTTTTGTAACAAATTATTTTTGACGTTGGTACTTGGGGTGAATTAATATTATGATGTCAGAAACTCACCATCCAAATATGAACCGAATATCTGCTAGGGCAGACCAACCATGCTTACCCAGTTATGGTTTCTTGGACATTAAAATAATTTACATAAATATCTCTGAAACCCCCAGAAAGCATCGCAATATATTGTGTAGATATCCCAGGGATATAGAAATGTCCCTATATCCAGAAAATATCTCCAGGATATCCACAGGTTATCTCGGACATAAAGTACAATATCCCGTACATGGGGTATATTGTTTATAATTTCAAATCTGACTTTATATTTTTCACACGTTCTTGTTTTTGTTGCCAATTTCACTTCGTATTTCAGAGCCCACTTAAAGTCAGCTTTGACATACGATGCGAATTTGACAGTGAAACAATCACATGTGGAAAATGAAAAGTGATATATGAAATCTAAAATATGAAATTATATACATAATCGACCTCCTGTACTAGGAAATTAACTTACTAGATAAATTACTATAAAATGTTAATTATTCTCGTAGCTGCTGTCTATAATGACTGCATCAATGGAGTTCGCAATCTTGAAGGAACAGCATGTCCAAAAACATGTGGAGGCCTCAGTAGACCTCACCCTCCTTGCCCAGAAGTATACCATTAAGGCATTTCCCTTTCGGGGTAGGCGTGACACTACCCGATTCGGGTAGTGTTTCTAGGTTGATAACTTGTAGTAAATAACTACAAGTGTGGGCTCACCACACCCACGATGTGCCAACAGCACTCAGTTTTCTCGAATGGTCACCCATCCAAGCGCTAACCGCGCCCAACGCTGCTTAACTTCAGTGATCTGACGAGAAGTGGTTTTTTCAGCGTGGTATGGCTGTTGGCTTAAGTAAGTTCAATAAAATGTAAATATGTGAGCGTCCGCATGAAAACGGCCCTGACAACCGGTATGGAATTACGTATTGCGGCATATAGCAGGATAAATTGCTGGCACTTCAAGCTGAAAATAAATCCTCTAAATTGAAAAAAAAAACGAGTCACCGGGGCATCTTTGAAGTTGGAAGTTGGAACTTCGACAAACGGGTTTTCGAAAAAAAACGAATCTAAACATGACGAGTGCCATAAGCACACATGTTATATTTTTTCTTCGAACATGAAACATATCTACTAACATTTAATATCTGGATATGAGTATAGTACCAATCAATTCACTATAGGTCCTAGTATCATCCCCCATACGAGCCCAAAAATAATAATGATTTTGACTTCAACTTAGACAAACGCGAATATCTCCTAAGCTAGAACCGGCCATAAAAGGGCAAGTCCCGGAAATGAAGGTCAAAAGAAAAGATGCGTTAATTCTTGTTTAAACTTTTCGGTCCTTGTTTAGACCCTCATCAATAAAAGAAACATTTATTAAGTCTGTAAGAAAGATACGAAAAATATACAAATCCATTATAAATGAAATAAATAATAATAGATAAAAATTGAAATTTTAAGTCGAATGATGGTTGTCTCATAAAAGGATGCCTCCAATTCTAAATCTATTAAAACAGAGATTCTTGGTTCTCCATTTTATTTTAAAGAAAGAGGAAAGACTTTAAATCAATTTCCCCAGGACCCTTAATTTATTTTTGAGTGAGGCCAGGCAAAACTCATATATTTGAAAATAACCAGAGTGCAGTGTCGCTGGTGCCTGAAAATCTCTATTACGAAAGACAGATCTCCCAGATAACAAACGTGCCTGACCATAACCCGCCCGATGGGCGTTGGACCGCGTCCTCGCAATAAGGCCTCCTGCGCAAGCAAGCGAAATGTGTCTTCTGCGCTGGTGCAGTGTCATGGCGGATGGAGAGCGATGTCGGGACCCTTATGCCCAAGAGATGGTGATAGTGGTGCTGCGATGTAACAGATAGCTGTTTTACCGACAGGAAATTATAATATTTCTGCGGTAAAGTTGAAATTTGTTTGAATTTAATATAAAATTTAGGAAATAGATTTTTAGCTTAATGTAGAAATTGGCAATCACAAGTGGCAGGTCGACTTGTCCTAATAGGAGCAATAACAAATTATGAAAGAAAAACAGTATATAGAGACTTCTTTGTTAGAAGCCAAAGTGGAAATTCCAAAAGGACTGAATAGCATCTTGGAATTTTGTAATCTACTTGGGAATGTATATATTAAATTACTGTAAATTAACTAGCTTACTTGAAACCTGAACAGGAAGTGACCAGTGGGAAAGTTACGGGTTTAAGAATTTAAATTAGTTTGGGATTCCGATTTCGCGAATCGTTGATTAAAAACTAAAGTTTCATTGTGTAAAACTATTCGAGTTGCGAACCTTTGAGTCAAAATAACCCATTTAGAGGCGCCTTGTCGGCGGAAGCGGACTTGTTAGATTTATAAATCTTAAATTCCTGTACGTGCTCGGTACCAAGATTTCTTATCCGTGGCGGTTGACGTAACCGTCAACACGGCCATCATGGATGTTTTTATGCGTCAACGGGTGACTCGCGAGGGAGGGTTCGCGTTGGGCGGGCATTTCACTAGAAAAAGGGATTATAGAAAAAACTCATTGGTCGCTCTCCTCGAAAGGCGGAAGTAAATGTAGAAAATGTACATAGAGAAGGGGATCCTGGGCCACTGTACTGGACCCATCGATCTCAGATCAACGAGTTCAAAAAGTCAGAAAGATCCTTCCCTCGGTCGCGACCGGTAGTTACATTTGTACTTTGCTTATATAAATTAAAGTTTGAACTTAGAATCATTCCAAATTGAAGGATCTGACTATGTAAATTTATATTTTATATTTTCATTCATTAAAAGAGAATTAGATATTAATCTTTGTTGTTAAATTCATTTTCCCAATTTCTGATTCAATTAGAATTACAATTAAAAAAGGAATTAGCATTTTCATGGGTTGCGTCACAGAGGAGTTGAGGTTCTAACCTCTTCAAGTGACGAGACGGACGGGAAGGAGGTCAACGTTGGTGGTAGCAGAGTTCATCGAAATAAATCGGGAAGTTTAAAAATTCAAACTTTGGCGCGCTTTTGAAGAAGGGCGTGTCACAGCGACGAATCCTTGATGGTGGTTAATGCTCCAAGCAAAACCACTCCTTCCTCCATTTCGCTCTTGTACCCAAATCTCGGTGAATCGATAAAAAAAATGAAAAAACTCACAAAGATTAGCAAGAGTGACTGTCACTCTTTCTCCCTGTGAAAAGCTGATGACACTGTGTCAAACAACAAAATTTCAAATCATAGTAGACAAAATACAAGAAATCAAATGGTTTGGCCCTCGATCGAGCCTCGTTATCTCGAGAGTATTTCCTCCAAAAGATTAGGAGCTGTTCACAAATAAATCAAAACAACAACAATACAAACTAACGGGGTGGTTGCATGAATTTTAGATAATATATATTTTTAAATACTGCATAAAATTCTGAAAAGCTAACTGCATTCGAAAATTTTTTTGAATACCTCATTTTCGAGAAAAAAAATTTCAAGGAAAAAGTATCGAAATCCCTATTCGAAAATTCTGTGACCTTGAAACGTCACATCCTGCAATCTGTTTAAACAATCACTGCAGTTGCTTCAATGACTCATAAAGTATCTAGCAGATAGCTGGCGAAAATTCAAATTACGATTTCTAAGAGAGATTTCTTTACTTAAAATTGTCAAAAAGTAGCAGCCAGTCGTAACCAAACCTCATTACAAAATTCAATTCAAAATAAGAAACGATAGTCATTGAAGTGCGGACGAGTGAGATGTTTCCAAGGATAACCTCAAATTCTGGTCAATCACATTTCGTAATCATGAGATGATTTTTAATCCTCAAACCTCTGCCCAGAGCCTCTGCCGATATACAATTATGTCAGCAGTGGTCAAAGTGATTGATTACGAGTGATTATGAGTGACTTAAGTCACATGATGAGAAAAAATGTCTCACCATCCACATGTCGATTTTTGGCACATTCGGACTGTTAAACTTTACAAATCCTGGTTTTAGTGAAATTCTAGGCATTTGAAATACCTTCTAGGCCCTTCTTTATACTTTTAGAACACGTGTACAATAATAAACACAACAATAGGTCATGTTTACTGTTTACGCTTGCAATAGTTAGCTGCCATGTTAATTCCCCCATAAACTGGACAAACGCGCTACTCAGACTGAAGTACTTCTGGTAATCCGTTGAACCAATCAGATTTTCCCGAAAAAATTCAAAAAATATACTTTTTAAACATTAGAAAAAATATTAAAATTTATTTGAAAAAAACTTTCCTTCCGTAGTTCAATTTTTTTTGGGCTCTTTTAATTTTACTGGAAAAAAAATATTGGAAAATATGCAACAACCCCATTTGCAGGTGAAACCTGCAACATCACAACTCCTCCACCCTTAGAGGAAACCCTGATGGTTTCCCGTCCGTCACCGGACGAGACCAACCCGGGTGGTAGGCGGCTTATTTCAATACCAATTTTCCAAAGAAACAAACAAGCAAAACAAGAAGATCATCAAACAAGAAAATCATACGACAGGAAAGGATAATCTTAACCCCAAATCATCGGGTAAGATTATGGGAATTGAGTTAGATGGAAGCAGGAGTGGAAGAAAACAAAAGAGACCGCCCACGGTGGAGAGAAGAAATGTGTAACGAGAGTCCTTTCCTAATACATTTTGTGGCGGAACCCGCCTTGGCTATAGTAGGCGTAGTGAAGCGATGCGACTCCTCTTGGACACAGACCTCACAGAAGCCACATATGCGCTCTCTTGCCACAATTGTGACAAGGCACGAAGGACATATGATGGTGAAAGCTGCCCACCTCTGCCTCCCCGTCTTCTCCCTTGGAGGGTTCTTCGGATAAGAGGCCCATACGCAGAAACCACAGTCACGACGGTGGACCCCCCCCCCCCACGCCCAAATAGCGTACTTTACTACTTTACTTTTTAGGGGCAGACCTCCCATTCGTGCCCTGTGGCGGCGCAGTTCGAGCAAAGCCGCAGACGCGCCCACCTCTCAGCGTCCTCCTGCATGACCCCCCTACAATGGAAACTACCTTCTTGGCTCTCATCGGACTCCCGAGGCTCTTCCGCAAGAACCTGGACCACCTCGGGAGGGTTTGCCAGAACCACTGGCGGACGTTCCTCTTTCTCCCTATGCATAGCCCATGAGAGTGTGTCTAACCAAAAAAAAAAAAAAAAAAAAAAACATAGTAAAAAATAAAATAAATCAAATTGGTTGGTCCTCCATCGAGCCTCGTTCTCTCGCGAATATTTCCTTCAAGAGAGGAGCATCTGTTCAAAAATAACTATATGAATATATATTGAATAAATATAATATAAATCAAATATAATATGGAATAAATTCAAATATGGTCTATAATAATCGCTGGGGGATTGTATTGACCATCAATAATAAATTTTATAGCAATTGTTGATGTACGTTGTTGGCTTTACGGTCAGGTGAATTGAAAAAATTAAGTTGCTTCAAATGTTCCAGCACTCAATGGTGGCCCTCATCAGTGAATTTCATTAAATCTGTGAAAAGTCCATAATGTCTTGTAGGAACGTAGTTTTACAATTGAAAGCGTGATTCTTTGGTAAATATCTTAATTGTAAAATTGCATAAACTATTTAATTTCGAATTTAAATTTAATTCCATTTTATTATTAACAAATAATGAATCTTCCAGCTTCAAATTTTTTCATTGGATGTTTTTCGCTGGAAAATTTTTGTTATAGAATATTATAATAATCATTTAACTTAAAAATGTGTTTGATAATCTTGTATTCTTACTACAATATGTTTTCAGAAGGCAAACATTTTTCTACTTTTGCAGGAGTAATTCCTAATGATAATACAAAATGTATTATATATTTGCATGAATTCTTTAACTACAATGTTTAAACTCATCGAAATCACATTTCAGTCATAATTTATAGGACATTTCGACGCTTCCATTCAATATGAGTCTATGTGAGACTTGCATGTTGGTGGCGGAAGTGAGAACGTGTTTAGTGACAGGTGGAGAGAGAATTTTACGGAATTTGTGTGGAAGGTGTGAGGGTGGAAGCCGAGGAGGTGAGTAGGGTTGTGTGGGGTGAATTGGGGAGATAAAAAGTGAGTTTCAGCGTGGGTGGGAGGTGGTATCTAGCTGGATAGGGAAAGTGAGGTTAGGTTGGCAAGTAATCGGGGGAGTTCGTGGTCAGGAGTCTTGGGCTTTTGAGGGTTCACGGTTGGTTCCCGAAAAGTTAGGGGATGCTAAGGGAGAGTGCTGGTAGTGAAACCGACGGGGAGGGAATTTTCCACTAGCCACGACGGCCAACAACGCGTCGCCCGGTGTCGAGCGGTGCGTCGGGTAGAGGGAGAAATCGGGACGGTGGCAACGAAGGAAGCGAGAAGGTAAGGAAGAGAGCGTCAAGCGCAAGTGACGGGGAGGATCTCTTGAAAAGGAAGAGAGACAGCCAAGAGAGTCCGGAGAAAAGCGAGGTCGAGAGCCCGTTTAAAAAAAGCGGGATAACACCTAGGTCACCCCCCAAAAAAATGGAGGGGATGTTGGAAAAGGAGGCTCTCGGGATGTTGTTAGGCGAGATCAGGGGGCTGAGGGAGGACGTAAGGGGGACCAAGGAGCAGATGGAAGGTATGAGGGAGGACTTGCGAATAAGAGATGAGAAATGGGAAAAGGAGGTGAAAGAGCTGAGAGAGAGAGTAGATGGGTTAGAGAGGAAAAGAAAAGAAAAAGAAGTTAAAATAAAACAGATGGAGGAGGAGATTAGGGCGTGGAAAGAAAGGACGGAAAAAAGGCTTGAGAAGGTGGAGGGCAGGACGGAAATGGAAATAGGAGTCGGGGGTAGCGGGGGCGAGATTAAAGGTATTTGGGAGAGGGTAGGGAATATGATAGAAGAGAAAGTGGGAGAGCGTAGGAATGAAAAGGAGGAGAGGGTGGATAGAGAAAGGATAAGGGCAATGGAGTTGAGAATGGAGAGAAAGGAGAAGGCAGACAGGAGAAATAATATTGTGATAAGAGGGTTGAAGATGAAAAGCGGGGAAGAAAGGGAGGGCGTGGAAGCGCTGCTACAGAGCATAGGGTGAATTAGAGGCAGGGTAGGGAAAGTTAAGTTGGAGGGGAGAAAGGAGAAAGAAGTGGCGGTTGTGGAGTTGGAGAGCTGGGAAGAAAAATTGGAGGTAATGCGAAATAAAAATAGGATAAAGGATAAGGAAGTTTTCATCGATCACGATTTGACGAGAAAGGAAAGGGATGTACAGAGAATGCTGTACGACAGGGCTAGGAGGGAGAGGAGTGAAGGGAGATCAGCGAAGGTAGGATATCGGAAAATAAAAATAGACGAGAATATGTGGGTGTGGGACCAGGAGAAAGAGGTGTTGAAGGAAGTGCAGGGGAATTTGTTTTGTAGGAAGTAGGGGGGTGGGGGTAATTCAGGGTAGAGGAGTTGTGAAAGTGCTTTACTGGAACGTAGCAGGGGTAAAGAAGAAGGATGAGGAGTTCTGGAGGTATATCCAGGAATTTGATGTGGTAGGACTGGTAGAGACGTGGGTGGAAAGAAAGGAATGGGATAGAATAGAGCCAAAGCTGCCATGGGGGTATAGGTGGAGACTCCACGAGGCGGTCAGAGTGAAGAAGAAAGGAAGGGCTAGTGGGGGAATTATAACGGGGATTAGAGACGGATTAGAGGAAGAAGCTCACGGAGAGGAAGAGGGGGAGGGAGTGCAAATGAGGAAAGTAAAGATAGGAGGGGTAATGTGTAACTTTGTGACAGTGTACAATAAGGATGGGATGGAAAGAATTAAAGAAAAGGTGGAAGACCTGTTAGGTGAAAGAGAAGAGGGTATGGTGGTACTGGGTGGGGACTTTAACGCGAGGATGAGGAGGGAAGGGGGCCTTTACAGGCTGGGCGGTGGCAAATGGTATGGCAACTGGGGACGAAGAGGGAGAATACACATACGTAGATAAGGTGGGGGTATCGGTAATAGATTATGTAGTTATGAATATGCAAGGGTGGGAGGAGATGGAGAGATTCGCAGTAGAAGGGAGGCTAGAATCAGACCATCAGCCATTAGGGTTGTGGATAAGGGGTGAGAACGGCGGAAGGCAAGGTGGGGAAGAAGTGTCGACGGGGGAGAGGGTTAGCTGGACGAGGGAGGCGATAGAGAAATATAAGGAGCAGTTAGGGAAGGTACGCTTCGAAGGGGAGGCGGTGGAAGAGATATGGGAGGATTTAAAAGAGAAAGTGAAAGGGTGCGTGCAAAAGAAGGTATTCAAAAAGAAGAAGAAAGGAATGGTGAAGCCGTGGTGGGATAGGGAATGTAAAAAGATGAAAAGAAAGGTGAAGAGGAATTATAAGAAGTGGAAAGAGGGTACTGCGAAAAGGGAGGAGTATGTAGAAATGAGGAAGGGGTTTAGATTGATGTGTAAGAAGAAAGAACAGGAAAAGGAGAAAGAGCTGGAGGAGGAGTTAGGAAATGTTAAGACAGAAGGGGACGTCTGGAAGATAATAAATAGGTTTAGGAAGCGTAGAGTAGGAATAAGCGACAAGATAGGGAGTGTGGAGTGGAGGGAGTTTTTTAAAGAATCATTTCAGGGCTCAGATTCAAGGAAGAGAGATAAGGAAGTTAAAAAGGTCAAAATCAGCAGGGCTGGATGGGCCACAGAACAAAGCATGGCTGTTTAGTACACAAGAGGTTACGGAGAGGCTGAAGGAGGTAGTGAAGAAAGTATGGAGGGGGGAGGGATTCCCACGAGGGTGGAGAGAAGGATTAATAGTGCCTCTGTATAAGAAAGGAGACAGGGATAGGCAGGAAAATTATAAGGGGATTACGCTAATGAATACGGCGTATAAAGTATACGCGATGGTAGTAGCGGAGAGGTTGCGGAAGGATGTCGAGGGGAAAGGAATATTGCCAGAGACGCAGGCGGGCTTTAGGGCAGGTAGGAGTACTATCGACAATATCTACGTTCTGCAGCACGTGGTGGATAGAGAATTAGCGAAGAAGGGGTCGAGAGTGTACGCGTTTTTTGTGGATCTAAAAGGCGCGTTTCCGTCGGTGGATAGGGGGAGGTTGTGGGAGGCGATGGAGGAGAGGGGAGTGGAGAGAGGCCTGATCGAGAGGGTTAGGGAGATATATGAAGAAACCAAAGATAAGGTAAGAGGAGGACAGGGGATTTCGGAGGGATTCTGGATGGATAGAGTGTTAAGACAAGGGTGTCCGCTTAGCCCGACGCTTTTTGCGATTTTAATTGCGGATATGGAAAGTAAGCTGGAGGCCGGAGTTGTAGGAGGAGTCAGGATAGGAGGTGTTAGAATTTGGTCGCTAGCGTATGCAGATAACATAGTGTTGTTGGCAAAAAGCGAGGAGGCCTTAAAGGAAATGATGAAGAGGTTGAGAAGATACCTGGATAAGAACAGGTTAGAACTGAATGCGGAAAAGTCCAAGGTTATGGTTTTCAGAAAAGTAGGCGGAAGGGATAAGGAAGGGGAGTGGAAGTGGAAGGGAAAGGCGGTGCAGGCGGTGAAAGAGTTTGTGTACCTGGGCTTCTTGTTTCGGAGGAATGGCGGAGTGGATGGTCACATAAAAGAGAGAGTCAGGAGGGCAAATGTGGTGATGAGGCAGGTGTGGGGGTTGGGAAAGAAGTTTTCGCAGATGATTTTGGAAGGAGAATGAAATTGTTTGACTCACTAGTGATGAGTGTGCTATTGTATGGAGTAGAGGTGTGGGGGTGGAAGGAAAGCGAAGAGGTAAATAGGATACAGGAGAGATATGTAAAGTGGACACTGGGGTTGGCAAGGAACACGCCTAATTATATTGTCAGGAGGGAGACGGGGAGAACGAGTGTAGGGATTCTAGTGGGGAGTCGTGCGTGTAAATATGAGGAGAAATTTTTGGAAGAGGGGGGAAGTAAGCTGGTTAGGGAGTGTTGGTGGGAGAAGGAGAACAGGAGAGGGGGTGGGAAGATGGAGGTTGAAAGAGAAAGGTATTTTAGAACGAATGGACTGCATATGGATGAATTGAGAAGGATGCATGAGGAAGGAAGGAAGGTATATGAGTTGGTTAAGAAAAACAGCATGGAGAGAGAGAAGACAGCAGGGGAAGAGAGAATAAGAGAGACAAGGTTTAATGGGAACTATGTGTGGATTATGCCAAGGGCGAGAGCGCAATATTTGTGTGAGAAAGTAGAGAAAGGAAGTCAGGAGCTTATAGCGAGGATGAGATGTGGGTGCATGGAGGGTTTCAATAGGTTCTGGCTCGCTAGGGAAAGGAGGATGTGTGAACTATGTGGGAAGGGGGAGGCAAGAGTGGAGCACTGGTTGGAGGAGTGCGTGGAGGTGGAAAGGAGTGGGATAAGCATGGAGGTATTGATGCATGAAAGGGGGGACAAAAGGGCAGTAGCATGGGTGAAGGGAGTATTGGGTAAGATGGAGAAGAAAAGAAGGAAGGAGGAAGAGGAATGGAAAAGGAAAGATTGTAAATAGAGGAGGAAGTAAATATAAGTAATTGTAAATATTGTAAATAGTAGATAAGTATTAGGTATTAGTCGCGGAGGCAGAGTTTGGTAATGCGAGGCAAGCAAGAAAGTCGGGAAATGCGAGCGAGGCGAAGCGAAACGAGGAAGGCAATGCGATAAGAGCGAGCGGCGTTAGATATAAGGTGTGGAAAGATGTTAGTTTTAAGGGTTAGTTGTAAGAAAATTCTGTAAAAAATGGAAGTGTAAGCAAGTCAATTTGTTAAGGCCAGCAGGCTAAAAAATAAACGTTTATCAAATATGAGTCTATGTGCTAACAGCATTCTGTATGAGACTATTCCCTATGCTTATACACAGCGCATAGTCTCATACACGGCGCTGTCAGCACATAGACTCATATTGAATGGAGGCGTCGATTTAAGTCAAAGCGCGGCACAATACCCCATTCTCCCCTACATTTTAATTTCAAACTTACGTCATTAGAAGAATTGTTAACGAAAAAATGGTTAAAATGCAATGTTTCTTGACAATTTGTATTCTTACTGCTTTGTACAATTTTTTCAACTTTCTGTCGATAGGAAAAAATTTTTGTTTAAGAATGTTGGAATATAAATAAAAATAAAATTTTATTTTCACAGATATAATTCTTTATCATGACAGAAAATTCATTAATAATAATAACATCTCTAACCATCCTCTCAGCAATGAAATGATTTCAGCCTTTTCTAAAGGACATAATTTTGCAGTAGCTCCCTCCAAAATCCCAGAAGAAGAAATCATCAGTAACTTGGAATCCACAATATGTACCCTTCCACCCGTAAAAGCGAATGACATACGGCGTAGGACAGCCGACATCTTACGCTAAGTCCAACTTCCCTCCTCAAACTTAACAAAACAAGAAAAAACAGCAATCAAAGAACTCAATCAGAATAAAGACATCATAATATTACCCGCAGACAAAGGCAACAAAACATTAATAATGAATAAAGAAGACTATAGCAACAAAATCATGGCCCTTCTATCTGACGATACATATAAAAAACTTAAAAAAGACCCCACAGAAACAATAGTCAGCAAAACAAAAACCCTTCTGAAAGACTCAAAACTTTTCAGCGAAACAATATCTTAATTAAAACCTACTAATCCCATCTCTCCTAAACTTTACGGACTCCCAAAAATCCACAAAAACAACATCCCACTCAGACCGATCGTCAGCGCAATAAACTCACCAACTCACAACCTAGCACACTTTCTCGCCAAAAAACTGAATCCTTTCACAGAAAACTCTATCACATGTCCAAAACTCTTTTGATTTCATCAGAAAGATACAACAGATTCACATTCAACCCCACGATATACTAGTGAGTTTCGACGTAGTATCTCTCTTTACGAAAGTACCAATCTCCGATACAATCAATATTATTAAATCCTTTGTAAACTTCCCCTTCAATCTCAGACTTTTGATAGAACACTGTCTCACTAATACCTACGTCTCTTTTAATAACCAATTCTACGAACAACCCTCAGGAGCAGCAATGGGATCAGCAATCTCACCTGCAATAGCCAACATCTTTATGGAAAATCTAGAAACTAAAATTTTTAATAAATGCAACCTTAACCGGAATTTTGGTGCCGTTACGTTGACGACAATTTTTTAATCTGGAGACATGGACTATATGAACTACGCAAGTTCTTCGATTTCAGCAATCAAATACACCTTAATATCCAGTTCACCATGGAAATTGAACAAAACGGAAAATTACCGTTCTTGGACGTACTAGTTTACAAAAGATCTGATAACACATTAGGACATGAAGTTTACAGAAAACCCACCCATACAAACAAATACCTACATGCCTCCTCCCACCACCACCCATCTCAAAAGTAATTGGTCATCAACTCCCTTGTATACAGAGCTGTTTCCATAACAGATAAAGATAACTTACAAAATGAACTACAAAATGTTGAACAAATCCTAATACGAAACGATTACACAAAAAAAAAATTATTAAAGCAATAAGAAAATACACTCAAAAAAACAAGTCAACACAACCTACTAAAGAAAGAGAGAGAAAAACGACCACCATTGTACCCTACATTCAAGGTATCCCAGAACAAATAGAAAGAATTCTCAACAAACACAACATCTAAATCATATTTAAACCACCTGCGAAAATAGGACAACTTCTAAACAACCCTAAAGAGGAAAAGGCACCTTTCAGTGATCCGGCAGTATATATAATCCCATATTCTTGTGGCAAAGTCTATATTGGAGAAACTGGGAGGGTGGTAAGTCAACGTGTAGAGGAACATGAGAGTGAAGTCAGGCTAAAACATTTCACGCAACAGCACTAGCTGAGCATCATATCGAAACAGGACATAGCATTTTATTTGATAAAACAACTGCCATCGAAAAAACGTACCATACTTTTCCAAGAAAACATAGAGAAGCAATCTAAATCTTAAAACACCCTAATAACATCAATAGGGACAATGGATATAATACTAATCCGATTTGGCTTTCCGTCCGCCCGAGTCAAAAAAAAAAGGACTTGATTGGCCAATCAAGTTCGACCAGTCCCCACCATGGGGCGCTCTGGCCAATCACAGGCATCGTAGAGAATACATATATAATAACAACATAACCTGAAACTTCAGTTTCAGGTCAGACCTGAAGAAGTGAACTGCAATGTTCACGAAACATCGGCAAGATTCATAGTTTCGCACACGATTTCTTATGAAAAAATTGTATGCAAAGAAAAACAAAGCATGGAGAGATTGACAATTCAACTTTCAAAATCATCTCATCTCATCGGCTCATTAGAGACAAATTCATAACAAGAAGGTAAAAAGAAGGAGTTAAAGTAAGAAGTCGACCAATTCCAATCTCTCACTTTTTCCTTATTCTTATCCGTCTTTTTCATACTACTTGGGAACCAACACTTTCAATTTCAAAGCTGCGTACCTACAAGACATTATGTACTTTTCCCAGATTTAATGAAACTCACTGATGAGGGCCACCATTGTGTGCCAAAACGTTTGAAGCAACTTAAGTATTTTAAATTCACCTAACCTTAAAGCTGACAAATTTCATCAACAATTTCTACAAAATTTAAACGTGGAAACTTCGAAAAACCGCTTTCCAAGAAAAACGCATTCAATGTTGGCGATTGTCATTATAAACGTAAGGGCTACACTTTTTTCGAACATGAAATATGCTCACTTTCGATTGCTTTCACGACTTAAGTAGAATGACAATAGATTCAGTATATGTAGGTCCTTGTATCATCGTCCACTAAAACCCAAAAATAATAATTTTGATTCTGACTTAGAAAAATGCGAATATCTCCTAAACTAGAATGAGCCACAAGGGACCTTTTCATGCGGAAGCCCACATATAATGACTGATATATAATTGATTATACATATAAGATTGTCACAAACATTAACTATCAAAAGTGAAGTAAATAAATTGGCTGCCTCTGGTCATTCCGGAGAATCGGCAAAGCTGGAAAAGAAAATTGACTAGACGTCCCGAAATTTTGAAATAAATTACTTATTAGCTCTCTGTATAAGAAAATGTGTTTCTGAAATTTATTCTGAAAAAATAACTTTGCTTAATTCATATTTTTAAACGATATTTTTTTATTTTAGGGGCTTCCCTTATCGATCTGTGTCTGCCATAACGGATTCACATTAACAGCAAAAGAGAACAACCAATGTATTCGGACATCAACCTGTGGCGCATATAACTCAAGACCGAAATCTCCCTAAGGCAATATAAAAAACAATACGTCATACTATAATTAAATATATATATATATATATATATATATATATATATATATATATATATATATAATGCAAAATGAAATTAATAGAAATCTATCACACATTTTCATATTTCTTTTTGCAAGTTTGTCTTTAAAAAAGCTTATTTCGTAATTTAGAAATTTCCTAAAATCTTTCCAATTTTATCTTGTAAAGGACAGTCTATAACCAGGCAGTAAAAAATTAAATGAAAAAATTTTAATTCCTAATAATATTTTGTATTGTATGAGTATTATTCGTAAATATATTCGTAATTTCCAAACAAAAATACTATACAAAGCAGTTCTTCACTTGTTGCGGCTCACAATCAGCATTCTCAACAATATACTGGTGACTGGTGCAGGCTCGTTGGTTTAACGAAACTCGATTGTGTTGGAATTTATTCTGTTCGAAATTTGTGCATATATATGAATAAAAATTGTGCGATATCTTCTCGGTAAATGATTTGTAAAATTAATAAAAGCAATATTTTTATCTTTAGACCTTTTTAAATTTCCAAGCTGAAGAGGTAATAAGTAATCAATATCTTAGTTACATAATGGAATATCCATTTTATTCAATAAAATTCACTTTGTAAGTTTTGATTATGTGTAATAGCTATTAGTTTTTCTGAAAATAAAACAAGAATCTAACGATCAAATTTGGACGACCACCACAAAATGCTCCTATTGCAATTCCTAAAAGCAAAAAAATTTGTTTCTTTGGACAGAAATAAAAAAGAGGAAAGAAAAATTAAAAAAAAATCCATCAAGAACAAACAAAGTAACATTTTATCTACAGATAATCCGAAGGAATTGAGAGAATATAGTTCTTTTAATACTTTTGTTCTTCCTTTTTTTGGTCAAATTTCGAAAAATATTGAATTTATGTTGAATAAATTTAATATTTATACTATTTTCCGTATACCATTTGAAATGGATTCAATAATGACTTTTTGTAAAGATCCTTTAGATAAATTTGTGAAGGGTGGTGTTGTTTCCAAGATCACTTGTTTATTGATGTTGACCATGAGTTTGACTGGGATAATGTTGAAATTTTACATAGTGAAAGTAATGAGAGAAAGAGAGAATTCATGAAAATGCTTTATATTAAAAACAAAAAATAAGTTGTCTATTAATTTAAAAACTGATTTGCATAAATTAAACAAAAGTTATTCTAGTATGATTCATTACATTTAGCAATACGTTTTCATGAGTCTTGACTTTCTCTTATTTCTTGTTTGTTTATAACGGATTTGCCTTTTGGTCAATATTGTGAATGCTTTCATATTGCAATTTTATAATAATGAAAATAAAAAAGACGAAAGAAATAAAAAAGAGAAGGTTAATTGTCTTCTGATTTTTCTTTCCTCTTTTTTATTTTTGTCCAAAGAAACACATGTTTTTGTTTGTAGGAATTGCAATAGGAGCATTTTGTGGTAGTTGTCCAAATTTGATCGTTAGATTTTTGTTTTATTTTCAGGAATTCTATATATTAACTTGAGTATTGGACGTTAAATGGGATTTTGAATTTGATTTTAATGTAATTTAAAATTCTTAAATTTCTATTAGTTTTTCATGCATTTGAAATCCAGAATCCGCCTTAAGCTACCGATGAGTGAACCTTAAATAAATGGTTAGCAGTTTTTACAAAAAATTTAGAAAAGCAGAAGAAGGAAAGGTTGCTGGCGAAGAGAAAAATCTTAAAATTTGAAGAATTCTTAACATGTATCTCTCACGTCAAAAAATACATTTTTTATTTTTTAGAACGATTGTTCGATTGTAGAACGATTGTAGAACGATATTGTAAACTTTTATATATAGAGTTGGAAAATTGAACAGTTTCATTGTAAATCCCCCACATTTCTGCATAGGACTTTTAAAAGTCAAGCTCAAGCCATCGACAACAGAAATTTAGTGATTGTGAATTTTCTTTTGTTAAAGCTCCTTCGGCTTTAACGAACACACTCTCATCACGTGCCTCGTGAGAAAAAAAGTTTAAAAGGAAATTTTCAGATCTAATTCAAAAACAATTTTATTATGAAACATTTTATTGTGCCTTGTCTCTTTTTTCCGAAAATTCAATTCGTTTATTTGTAATGTTATCTTTTACGATTAAAACAAAAACTACGCGTCCCAGAAAGAATGATTAACAACAAATTTGTAGATCTTTTTGGATGAACAATTTTTGTCTTTTCATTTTCTTGTATCTTGCATAGTTGAGCCGCAAAATGGAATTTTTTATTTTTATTAGCATTTTACCGATTAAAAAGAAAAATATGTGACTGATCAAAAAATGGTTTTCACAAAATTTTTTCATCTTTTTGATATGATCAATTTTGCTTAACGAACTTTTTTTTTCTTCTTATGACTTAAAAACGTATGCCAAAGCTCAATCAAATATGATCAGTCTTTCGAATGTTATCGTGCCCACAGACTACAGACTACCGTCTTAAACCGTGGAGATTTTATAAAAACCGACTAAGTCTAATTTTTCATAAAACCAATACCTTCTCATTAGGGTGAGAATGTGAAAATTCGATTTTTTGTTGGTTTTGTAATGTAATTTTTAAAGATTAAAACAGAAACCACGCGTCCTATAAAAAAATAATCTTCAAGAAATTTGTAGATATTTTTTATGTGCACGATTTTTTTCTCTTCATCTTTTTCTGTATCTTGCATAGTTTGACCGTAAAATGGACTTTTTGTTGACTTTTCATAATTTTTTTACGATTAAAATTTGAATTTTCGACTCTTCAAGAAATTTCGAAAAGTTGTTACGATAATCTTATACAGCTTTGATTTTATGAAAACCGACTAAGTCAAATTTTATATAAAACCAATACCTTCCCATTAGGATGAGAATGTAAAAAGTATACGGAATTTTTACAATTATTCAATCTATTTGCGTGTTTTGCACTGGGAAATTCAAACATATTACATTATTGAAAAAACTCTCCCTATGGAGAAGTACTATTTTCTTCTCAGTTTGAACACTGTATTACCAACTTTACGCACTCTCGATTCTTCAGTTCAACATTTAAAGTTTCGGTTTTTCTGCAAGCATTATTCTTATCGGCTTGCACTTCTATTCAGTTTTACGGCGCGAAGTGAACGTTGCCCATGACATTACGATGTTTACCAGCTCATCCAAGAATTTATTGCTCGAGATGCAGAGTACGAGGTCAAACTACAGAGAAACGTTCTTCGTCTCCGCCTTCATCTCGTGTCAGCTTTTAAAACAAACAATCACGCGAAAAATATTCATGCGGAAATTTAAATATTCTCGGTAAACGGACCATTCGGGCTAGTTAACGCTGGTGAATCAATGTTTTTCATGAGATAAGGTATAAAACCCTTTTTATACATATGGATGAAACTTCTAGAAGCCGGATAAGAACGCACTGGCGCCAATCCTTTTTTAAACAGGTCGGGCGAAAATTCTTCAAGTAGACCCCCCGCCTTTTTCCAACCGAAAGTTTTTATAGGTTAAAAAAACGGCGAAAAGAAGACAATTTTGTATTCTGTACTTGAAAGGTTGACATTTGGGCATTTTCCAATTGAAAGTGTCAAATTTTGACATTTTACAATTGGAACTGAACATTTAGACATTTTCTAGTTGTACGGGTCAAAATTTGGTCTGCTAAACTTGAAAGTCGCATTGTAAAAATTTGGTACGGATCGTTTTTCGTAACTTTTTATGATTATTTTCGTCTAATGCAAGAACATTTTTTTCAATAATCAGGTTCATTGCACCTCAAGATTGGTCGTTTCTAACTTGAAACATGTTTCACAGAGTAAACCTATCATCGAATTTTTTTTCTTCAAAATTCATATTTCGAAAACCAATGCATAAAAAATGTTGTCAATGCGATTTTCAAGTTCAGCAGACCAAAATGTATTCGAAAAAAATAGCGGCACTAAATGAACAAAATGACTGTAAACTAGTGTAATAATTAATAACAATACATCATGTTCTGTTAAGAAAATCAAATAGTTTATATGTATGATCTTTTAAAAAGACCATCTCCCGCCCGCAGAAAGATCATTAACTCAGGGCCTACCCACATATTTGTTGACAGCCTCAGGTTGTCATTATAGTCTGTCAAAATACGATTCTTTAAAATTTGTTTAATATTTTCGCCATTCGCTTAATTTGATACTTTACATCAACTTTTCGCTAGACTTGAAATTATTTTTATTATATATCATATATATCATCCATGTCCACATATCCTGGGCAGCAGGTAATGAAACAACACGCGCGTTATAAATGGAACTGACAGTCGATTAATTGAACTTCGACGTGCGGTCGATTGTACGCAACGCTCGGACTATGAAATCAGTCTGCTGAATACTTCAATGTAGCAATTGAGTAACTTTTTAGTGGGAAATTGGCGCCAATTTACTGCAGCAACTGTAGCCAGTTTTAGGATAGAATGGCACTAATTTGCTGGTAGAAAGTTCTAAAACAGCTTCGCGGGTACTTTAATAGCGCACCAAAGTAGAAACGGATGCTCTTCAGATTTGAGAGTGCAGACCATGAAGAATCCTTATCCGTCGTTTTCATATAAAATACTCTTGCATGAGAGCACTTTATATTCATAGGGAAAATAAAGACGCACATTTTTACTCTTAATATGACTACTAGCCCACTTCAATGTCCTAAAAAAGTTTAAACTAGCTGAAAATTCGATCTCGAGTGTTTCCACTTTGTTTCTATTTATAATTATATGTTGCTCATTTCACGAGCACTTTGCTTTCCCTTAGCAAATGTATTTGCTTCATCATAGAGGAAGCATTAGTTATTTTTTTCAATAATAGACAAACCAAAGTCTTCATTTTGATCAATTTAAAAATAGAAATGTACAAAAAATGCAAAACCACAAAATAATACCAAAAAATTGTTAACACAAAAGAAAGCAGACAAATCAAATTTTGTATTCAATATAACTTTTTGAGCTAGAAAAGGGATGGGAAAAGTTCTGTCGCACCCTATCCCTTTCCCAGCTTTATGATTTCTTTACAAAAATTGTCAGAATTACTCTATTTGAAATTTTAGGATCAAAAAGTCTTTTCTATTCATGCGTCATCTTTGAATTATGTCAATGAAAAAAGTTTTTCTGTTTGAAACAGATGATTCAAATATTATAAATGAGCATAACTTCCTTAATCTTCAATAAAGTGTATTAATATTATAGATCACTCGATTTGCCTCGAATCAAGGAATCATTTCCGTTCTTGCATCAATTTCGAATTATGTTAGTGAAAAAACTTTTACTATAAAAAATCGTGTTTTCAAATATTATGCATTACCATAGCTTCCTTACTCTTTAATAAAATGTATAAATGCTATGGGTGAATCGATTCGACTCGAATCAACACATCTTTTCTGTTCTCGCATCAACTTTGAATTATGATAATGAAAAAAGTTTTGCTATAAAAAACCGATTTTCAAAATATATAAATTACCATAACTTCATTACTCTTTGATAAAATGTATTAATATTGTAGGTCAATCAATTCGTTCCGAACCAAGGAATCTTTAATATTCTTGCATCAACTTTGAATTATGCTAATGAAAAAAGTTTTTTATATAAAAAACTTATTTTAAAAATATTATTGAGTGTTAAAAAAAATGCAATAAATACTTTTAGAAATCCTTTGTTCAGTTTCAACATATTAGTAAGGAAAATAAGCCCTCTAAATTTCATCAATTTATCTGCAACCGTTTTCTGGTTATCGTGTTCACAAAAAAGCGTGACATCCGCACAACACATCCACACACACACAGCCGGACACTTGCTTAGAACATTGTATTAGACATTTTTAAATTGAGGAAGGTTTGATTAAATGAATTTGAAAATTCTTGAAAATGTTACCATTACGAAGCTTCCTCTATAAGGAAGCAAAAAAAATACTGATGAGAACAAATTTTGTTCAGATTAAATTGCTAGAAAAGTTCCAATCTTTTATGTTAATTATTGAAATTGATCGCATAATTTATTTCTTGAAGAAGTACTGCTAAGATATGCAGAAAAGTAATAAAAAATAATATGTAATAATATGTAATAATGTAATATGTAAATGTAATATGTAATCATGTGATATGTCATAATATGTATAAAATAAAAAAAATGATATGCCAAAAAAAGTTTAAAATACGTCCTATTTCAGTAGAACTGTTTTTAAGATGAAAGTAGTAGGCAAATCCCATTTAATTTCTTTTTTGCAATTTTCAGAAGTCCAAATTAATTTTTGGGGAAAAATACTAAAAAATTTGAATGTTACTTTCTTGAAAATTTCCACAAATAATCATGGGATTTATCTTACAAAAGGGTCCTGCTAAACGAGGACGATTTTTAAACGTTTTCGGTACCTTATTTCATGGTCCTATTTCAACAAGACCTTTTAGATATGGGGCAGAATACGTTAAGTGTACCGACCTAAAATTAATTTTTTTTGGATCGGATTGAAACTTGGCTGAATTATAGTCCTACTGGACCTATATTAATTTATCAAACCACAGGTCCATTTATCAACCGGTTGTCAATATACAGTAGCCTGAAGTTTTCACTTTTTCACGCGTTTCTTCACATTCACGTTAGTGTAACTTCTTTTAGGATGATCCGATTGGACTTTTATTATAGTGTTTTGGAAAGCTCTTTTCATGTACTTCAAGACTGAATAACGATATATGTACACATATACTTTCTATTTTTTTTCGAAAATCAAAATTGAAATTGATTTTTTGAAAAAAAAAAACATATTTAAGAAAAAAAATTTCTATTTAAAAAAATAGCTTTTTTTAAACTCTTTGAAATCATGTACAATAAAAAGTGGGCAGGAAATTTTTTCTTGGTCAAAATTAGACTTTTGCGCACCCTCAAGCGTAAAAGTCTAAATTTGACCAATAAAAAATTTCCGGCCCACTTTTTATTCTACATAATTTCAAAGAGTTTAAAGAAAGTTATTTTTCATATAGAAAACAACGTTAAAATATGGCTTTTTTCGAAAAATCAATTTCAATCTTGATTTGAAAAAAGAATGAAAAGTATATTGACAACCAGTTGATAAATGGACTTGTGGATTTGTGAATTAATATAGGTCCACTAGGACTATAATTCAGCCAAGTTTCAACCCGATCAAAAAAAAAATAATAATTTTAGGCGGGTACACTTGCCGTATTCTGCCCCATATATAAATCCTAGGAATATTTTCGAAAATTATAAAAATATATTTTTTTTTGCAGTTTTCTCCTATAAATTCCATCATTAGCAGAACGTATTTGGAAACTCTTATGTCAAGTTTGTCCTATTTTAGTTATAGTTTGTTAAAACACGAATTTTTAATAATAAAAATTTCGAAAAAAATTAAGAGAGACTTTTTTAGTATTATTGTCTTGAGATTTTTGTGATGAAACGTGACGTATTTTGAACTCTATTGGT
>CAKNYM010045458.1:96173-114626 GCA_932195095.1 Andricus curvator
AAAAAAGTGGTCTCAAAAATTTTCAAAATGTGCTCACTTTTTGGATTTTCATCCAAAATAGCTGGTTAACGAACTCGTTCTCTATTTTTCGGTCATAAAAAAGTGTGCCAAAGCTCAATCAAATCTGATCATTTTTTCGAAAGTTATCGTGGCTACAGACAGACAGACAGACAGACAGACTACAGACTACAGACAGACAGACACCTTGGTAAAAATCGTTTTTTCTAGCTCAGGGGGTCTCAAAACGTGGAGATTTGATGAAAACCGACTATGTCAAATTTTACATAAAACCAATACCTTCTCATTAGAATGAGAATGTAATAAATGAGGTTTCTGGTGATTCTGTAATTAATTACTTGATAATAATAATTATAAATATTAATTATGATTGATAATAAATTTATTAATTTCTTATTTTAAGGAAAGTTGGTACTTTTGTACTGAATTGTCTCATGCCACTTTAGTATTTTAGTACTTTATACAGTACTTTAGTGGTACTTTATCCGGAATCCTAACGGGATCCCGATGGGCTTCTTTTTTACTTAGGTAGCACTATAAATTGTTTCTTTTTCATTTGCAGACAATTTTCAGAAAAGAAACTCAGACAAATTTAATGGGATTGCAAAGAATTTCCCAAACTTAAGGATGATTGTAAAGGATTTTATAGAAATTATGATATTCTAGGATGTTTTTAATATTACCAAGAGATTTCACAAAATGTGAAAGGATTCTTATGGAATTTCACAGGATTCATAAAATTCAATTCAGTTTCAAAGAATTTCTTTGAAATTTAGAATGTTTGGAAGGATTTAATATAGGATTGATAATATTTCGAAATATTTGTAAAGATTTAGAGGGAGTTTAGGTAGTTTTCAACATTACCAAATATTTCAAACTATTTATAAAGAATTTCAAGGGTATTTTAAAGGCTTTCAATTAGGTATTTTAATAGATTTTTCAGTATCTCAATGCATTTAATAGGATCTCAAATATTTCAAGAGATTTTAAGAAATACCATCAGATTTTATGTAATTTCATGGGACTTTTTTATATTTTAATTAACTTGAATGAATTTATTATCAAGAATTGATGGATTTCGTAGGATTTCAAAGATTTGAAGAGATTTTCAAATATTTTAATGTATTTCCAAAGATTAAAATTTTTTAGGACATTTAAAACGATTTTAAAGAAATTTCAAAAGATTTCAATATTTTGAAGAAATTTCAAAGGATTTAAAAGATTTTAAGGAAGATTTAAAAACACCCAGGAATTTTCAAGAGTTTTGTAAAATGTTAAGGGATGTTAGGAGATTTTCAAGGCTTTGCAATAGTTTAGGTCTTTTTAAGAAGATTCCAAGGAATTTTTAATACATTTCAAAAATGTCAAGAAATTTCCAAGAATTTGAACGATTTTAAAGGATTTAAAAGTATTTCATGCGGTTTTAAAAATTTTTCTGGAAATTCGTAAGATTTAGAACGATTTTTTAGGACCTACAAGGTTTCAGGATATTTTGAAAGACTTCATAGGAGTTCTAACGGTTCTCAAGGTATTTTAATAAGTTTTCCAAGATTTCAGAAAATATCATTAGATTTCATGGAGTCTTGCTTATCCTAATTATCCTTATAATCACATTTTTACATTGGAAGTTAATTGTAGTGATTAATTTGAATAAAACATCAATTATTTTCATATTTTTTTATTTTTTTAGATTCTCATCTCAATGAGAAGGTATTGGTTTCATGTGACAAATGAATTTTGCGGATTCCGTTCAAATGACGACGTTTTGAGGCCCCCTGAGTCAGAAAAAATAGTTTTTATGTCGGTGTCTATCTGTCTGTCATTGTCGTTGTTGTCGTTGTCTGTATATCGGATAACTTTTGAAGGGCTAATCGGATTTGATTGTGCTTTGGTACACTTCTTAAGGGTGTAAAAAGAAAGGATAAATTCATTAGCCAGCTCATTTGGATAAAAAACCAAAAGGTTGCAGCATTTTGAAAAATGTTGAGACCATTTTTTTAAGAATCAAAAATTCTATGTATGGCTATTTATAGTACTCAAAAAGTCAAACAATTTATCTTCGCGATTTTTTTTATAAATATACAATTATCAGAGTCATAGCAATTTCAAAATTTAAAAAAAACGAAAATGAAGATTTTAAGCAAAACAACGCACGATATGAAAAAAAGTCAGGAGAAGAAAAACGTTGATTTTTGAAAGAAAGTTGTTCATCCAAAAAAGAACTACAAATTTCTGTTAATCATTTTTCAGTGGGATACGTAGTTTTTGTTTTAATCGTGAAAAATAACATTGAAAATAAAATAATTAAATTGTAAAAACAACGCAAGTTACGAAAAAAAATTAATAGACCAAAGGCGTACACCCAAAAAAGATCTATAAATTTTTCATCAATCATTTTTCGATAGAAGGCGTAGTCTTTGTTTAAATCGTGAAAAATAAAACAGAAATAAAAAAATTAAATTTCTGAAAAAACAACACAAATTAGGTTTTTGGAAAAACGACATAGAGTGCAATAAAATGTTAATTAAAATAATTGTGTTTTGATAGTATACGTTCTTTTTTAATTATAAAAACTAGATATCGACAATACATCTGTTTCAATATGAATGCATATTATATAACACATGGGTCATTAAGTCCCGGGACTGACACACATATGGCGCCGCCAATGCCATGCCACTTTGCTTTTCGGTAGTACCAACCTTCAAAAGAAACGTGTAAAAATTTCATGAGATTCGGTTCAGTCGTTGTCGAGATATTGAAGGTTAAGTGACGCTACATTTGTTCTTGTTTAAACAATGGATACAAACGAGTTGTGTGTGTTAATTACTGTTTTTTAATGGGGAAAAATACCGTTCAAGCTCAGCAATGGCTTGAAAAGTGTTACCGAGAAAAGTGCCCATCGAAAACAACCATTTTCCGATGGTATGCAGATTTTAAATGCGGTCGAACAAACACCGAAGACGCGGAGCGCCCAGGTCGTCCAATTGAGGTGGCAACGCAAACGCGGCACCCACTTGGAAAAAAATTTTGTCATACGCAATTTTCATGCACAATTTTGAACATGGTGCCTTTTTACATCTCTAGGATGTCAGCTATCTCTTGCAACTTCACTTTACGATCGGACAAAATAATTTTCCTAATTTTTTGGATGTTTTCGGGCTTTGCCACCTCAATTGGACGACCTGGGCGCTCCGCGTCTTTGGTGGTTGTTCGACCGCGTTTAAAATCTGCACACCGTCGGCAAATGGTTGTTTTCGATGAGCACTTTTCCCGGTAACACTTTTCAAGCCATTTCTGAGCTTGAACGGTATTTTTCCCCATTAAAAAACAGTGTTTGATTAACACACCAAACTCGTTTTTATCCATTGTTTAAATAAAAACAAATGTAGCGTCACTTAACTTTCAATATCTCGACAACGACTGAACCGAATATTATCAAATTTTTACACGTATCTTTTAAAGGTTGGTACTACCGAAAAACAAAGAGGTATGGCATTGGCGGCGCCATATGTGTGTCAATCCCGGGACTTAATGACCCATGTGTTATACCATTAAACCATTTCCCTTTCAGGGTAGGCGTGACACTACCCGATTCGGGTAGTGTTCCTAGGTTTTTCTTGTAGTTATAAATAACTACAAGTGTGGGCTCGCCACACCCACGATGTGCCAACAGCACTCATGTCAGTATTCTTGAATGGTCACCCATCCAAGTACTAACCGCGTCCAAGGCTGCTTAACTTCAGTGATCTGACGAGAACTGGGTTTTTCAGCGTGGTATGGCCGTTGGCAATATTATGAATATTATGAATTGTAATAATATAAATTTCTTGAAATAATACATTTTCTAGGGTAGCTGAGAATAAAAATTAGTGCAAAATGAGGAACAAATATTAGAGCAATCATGAAAAATAAAATTTGTACATTATTTTGCAATATCTGAGTAAGCAGTCGCAGACTGATGTAGAAAAGTTCGCACTTTGGACGAAATCGAGTGCGAGGGACGAGCGTGATGCGTGATAAGAATGGGTTGGTTAAAGCCGAAGGAGCTTTAACAAAAGAGAATTCACAATCTTAATACAAGCTTAATAAATTGTGGAGCGCGGATCGCGATATAAATATATCATCATAATACAAGTAAAATATTACTTTAAGTTCATTTAAATTCATTTTTAAATTAAAAAATTAGAGCAAAGTCGATTATTTTCCGTTTTTCAACTAACTTCATCTGTTGCAAATAACTTTTGTGTCGCCGGATAACAAGGCTGTTCAATAAAAACTTGATCACTTTAAAGAATATTTTAAGTTGGGATTGATCTATTGATTAAGTGTTTTAGTTGTAAGAAATACATGATTTCATTAATATTTTTTTCGTAAACTCACCTTCAAAATATGATTCTGCTAATAATAAGCATGTGTTGCCGGATGACACCAAATTGCTGTACGATCTTTTTCGGGCTTCTAAATGGGTAATTTTGGTCAAATAAAGACACTTTAAGTGTGATTATATTTTTAGGTGGTGAAGTACATTCGATAATCTTACATTATTACTAACCAATTTAAATGTAAACAATAAACTTTTAGGTTATAAAATAAATGAAAAACGGTTTTGTTACTGGATAATATAAAAACGTGGGGTCATTCAAAAAGTAAATATATCTGAAACTATAATTGGAAACAAGAAAATAGATATATTTTGTAATTTTGCAATTAATGCTGAAAAATACGTGTATATAACATTTAGATATTAAGCCTACTTTTGCAAGACACAATGCCATAAATTAAAAAAAAAAGTAGTCATAGACACGCTACCGGATGATATTCACTCATATTTATCGAATTCATTTTGATACGAAGTGAAGTAAAAATAATTGGCAGATAGATATTATAGGACAACATACACTTAATAAAACCCTGTAATTAGGAGAATTATTCCTTCAAACACAAGCGTATAATATTCCAGGGTCACGATATTGTCTGCTATTTGATTTTCACCCATATTAGATAAATTCTCACTTTAGAGAATTTGCTGTAAACTGTGAAAAAGTCGATAAAAGTACACTCGGAACTCGAGTTAAGTACTGTTTTGGTTCTGACCTTCGACTTATAGCGGGGTCTCCGAACGTAAACAGTGAGGGCCGTGTGAACACTGCCAGTGAACTTGCGCAATGTGACGCAACGTGACGCAGTTATCGCTACGATACTGAAGGCACATCCTCTCCTTTCGGCCCCGCGGATCCTCTCATAAGAAACCACGTCGCGGCGTCAATTTTCGGAAAACATAATGCGGGGTTACTTAAATCGCGGTCCGAGTGTAGTATAAACTTCTGTTTAGGTATTCTATATTATACAGTTATCTATTCAGACACTTTGTGTAACAACTTCTCCTTCACTAACTTTTTCCGTATGGCCTACTTAGATCCAGAATTATAGGAATGTAAATTTTTTTTATAATTTCCACATAGATGATGCGGAAACGCGAGGATAATTACTGCAAATTTATGAATGCAGCGAGAAGAGAAAAAGTGACGGACGTTTGACTAACATGTGCTGCTGACTAACATGAATATATTCCACTGACTGAAATGGATATTGCTCCAAGGAAAAAGTTTTTAAACGTACTCCTGTCAGATTGTTTCAACATTCACTCTTTTTATACATTTATTTTGATTATCCTGAATTACCACAATTATATTTTACTAGTCCAACTTTACCTACTTTTTTGCGACCTTATACTAATAGATTGTACCAGGTTTTACTAAAATTTCATTGAGAAAAATGTTGAACAATTTTATTATTAATAATTATCATTTTTATTTCTCAGAATTCTCAGAATTCTGGTCGAGCCAAGTTGACTTCGATTGATTTTTTTCGAAAGTTAGTTTTATATTTCTCTTTCCCTGGTATATCTTCTTCTATTCTTATTTGGTATAATTGCATTTTATATTTCAAGAAAAATCTCAATAGTTGCTTAGTTATGTTATAGAATAAAATATTTCTTCACACAAAACTATCGGATTTATTCTTTGAAGGAAAGTCTCCATCCAGGTAACACAGTCTATGATAATGACCTGAATCAGTAAACACAACTGACTATAGTTAGTTTAATTAGGTATTGTATGATAATTATATTTATTTAGCTAATTATCATACCATTATGTCACGAAGCTGGCATAACTTATCAGCTGCTTTCTTTTACTACTAACATAGCAAAACAGAAACGAGGATTTCTAGAAATATTTGTATCATTCTTATCGCACTTTTATTAGATTTAAAAAAACCGTGGAAGGTCCTCTAGCTTTTCAGAACAAATATCAAAGGTGATTGCGTGCTTCGACAGGAATCGTTTGACCTTTTTGATGGACTCTAATTTTTTTAGAAATAAGGTTTGTGGAAAGACAGAAATATCAAATTGCAAAATATTACAATTGTTATTTTCTCTATATTATTTTCGTGAAAACCCTCCTTTAATGAGGAAGAACATTTATTTGATGCCTAACGAGGCACTTTAAAAAAATGTACGTTTCGAATAATTTTTTGATAGCTGATTGTATATTGGTGGAATTGATGTAAAATACAAAAACAAAAATGATTACTTCCGTAATAAAATATGTGAATAAAGGGTTTACTTTCAATATTCTTTAATCATATCGCTAGCTTTTTCAGATATCACAGTAACGGAAGCATTAGTCTTCGCTCGATACGAAGAACCGGCATTACAGAAGTATCAACTTTTCTCAGATTTTTAATTCCATAAACATGCAATCTGATATCAACGACAGCTTCTGTATCATTTTTGTACCCATTTTGCAAGTTCATCTTAAGTGAGAAAATTGTGATTAATTACATTTTACATTTTGACCTGATTAGTATCAATAAAAAATTAAAATTATTATCAGAAGCAGGCATTTTCTGAGCAAGTGTATACTAGGGTGGTCCAACAAAATTATTTTTCTGATTTTTTAAAGTCTCACCCGCTCATTTTGTGTCTTTTGGTGAAAAAAAATTTCCCTTATGGTTTGAGATTTAAAAAAAAATGTTTAGGTGTAGGGCACAACCTTTAAAGTACCCCAAAGTGTTAAAAATTCAGTAAGTCCTTGAATTTTGAAGAGAATCGTAAAAAGTTTACAACGATGATGTAAAACTACCATGTGAGCAGTAGAAAGCCTGAAAAAAAAAAATTTCCAAAATTTAATTTACCCCCAACTTTGCCAAAACTCACCCCTTAAGACACTAAAAAGTAATTTTCAAGTGTCTTTTCTGATATTTATGAAAGTAAAATGAAAATTTAAGTGGCAAATTATATAAAAAAATTTATTATACAAATATGGAAAATAGTGCCCTCGAAATAAACATTTTTCTCCTTTTCACTTTTAATAATCCATAAAAAATTAAATTTTCTTTCTTTAAAACTGATTATTAAAAATATTTAATATAAATTTCTTTATATTGAAAGAAAAAGTTTAAAAGAAAGAAAATGTAATTTTTTATGGATTATTTGAAGGTGAAAAGGGGAAAATGTTTATTTCAAGGGCAATATTTTTCACATTTGTATAATACAATTTTTTATATGATTTGCCACTTAAATTTTCATTTTACATTCATAAAATTCAGAAGTAAAGTTTTTACCATTCTTTTTAAAATTAAAGGACTTACTGAATTTTTAACACTTTGGGGTACTTTAAAGGTCGTGCCCTACCTCTAAACATTTTTCAAAAATCTCAAAAAATAAGACAATTTTTTTTCACCGCAAGACACAAAATGAGGGGGTGTGACTTTCAAAAATCAGAGAAATAATTTTTTTGGATCACCCTAAAGTGTATATTATATTTGATCCCATGTGAAAAGTGGAAAAAAATCATTTTCATTGAATTTTTTATTTATTCATATTGTATATATTTATACATATTGTACATAATGTTAGACACATTATAACAATTTTTATTTGACTTTACTTGCACATAAGTAGTGAATAAAAGGCAAACTCGATTGTCTAATAAATAAAACTAAATGAAAAGGTGTCTTCGCCTTTTTTCAAGAAGTACTTAACTGAAGAGAGACTTTTATTTCTCAAACGGTTTCTGGAGGTAGCATACTTTTGTATAACGAAGAACATAGACAAAAATTATTGCTATATTTTTATACATTTTGTCTTGAAAATGTTGTGAATCAAGTAATATAAAATTAAAATTTTATTAATTAGATAAATTAAAATTTAAATCTTAAAAACGGAAAATTTTCTAATATTATAATTGTAAATATGAGTTCTAATACCGTAAGTTTTATATTTGGTGGCTTTGAATTGTAATTGTTCAAAATGAAATGATTAAATAATAAAGAAAATCAAATCATTTTAACGATTTAACCTCATGAAGTCACGATCCTAATTTTAAAATAGTTGCTCATTTTGAAGCCCTTAGAATAACAAATATTTAAATTAAAAGACTCTCAATTAGTATAAAATTATAGTGACACAAATTCAAGTGTTTTTATTTTTTATTTTCAATGCTTTAAATTTCGAAGAGTTCTGCTTTTTATGCTTCAAGCTGTACTTTCTAAACTACAGTTTTTTTTTTTAAGTTTAAATTTTCAATTTAAGGAGATAAACAAGTTATCATTACGATTTTCAATAGATGGTAACAAGATTTAAAAGTTATCTCAATGACATTTGCAGAGGCCGTTTGAATTGAGGAAAAAAATTCTTCGGTTCGCACAAAATTTTCACGGTCATTGAAATTAAAAAATTAGAGTTCTTATTGCTGAAATTTTTTTTGCATTTGAAATAATGAAAATTCAACTGCAAATGAAAATACTCGCAAAGTGAACCTCTTCTGAATTAATTATTTTGTTAATGGAACAATTAAAATTGCAAAGTTTGAAGTTTAAATTTACCATGCTGAAATTTTAGCGATTCAAGGCTATTTCGAAAAATTCAGTTTCAACTTGTTTATTTCTGAATATTTGAATTATAATTGCGCACTCTAAATGAACATGTTCTTTTTTTAATCAAAAAACTTCAAATTATATTGGTTAAAAGTGAAATATTCAGACTGAAAGAATATTGGAATAGGATTTAAACTGAAGAAAGGCTTTTATTTTGAATCTATTAATTGGAAGTTACTTTAAAATTAAAAATAATTTATAAAGTTCCAATTGGACGTTTACTGCATTTACATTTGTCTTAACTGTAAGGCTTTTGAATTGAAACAGTTCAGTTTTTAACGTTAAAATCTGTATGTTGTTTAATTTTCAACAGATGCATAATCGCTTCGTAAAAACAATTATTGATAGATTTTTAATACTCGAAATACGGCTCAATTTTGAAAATCATTTATTAATTTATATTTACATTCGATCAACTTCAAATATTTTCTATCAAAAATTTTCAATTTCAAAAGCTTTTACTTTAAATTGCTTAATACTTCACAGCTGCACTTTGAAATTCTTTAAATTGGACATGTACACCTAAAATGAAGACCTAGAATGGCAAATTTGAATGTAAAAGATTTTAGATTTACGTACTGTAAGCTGAAGATTTCATAATTGAAAAAGTTAACAATTGAACCTAAGATCGAAAAAAGTTGAAATGGAAATTATTTTCAATTGCATTATAATATGTAATATGGAAGTTGTGATATTTCAAAGAATTGGATAGATTTTTATTCTAGAAATTTTTAAAATATTTCAGGTCAAAAAATAAATGTACTGCCTTTTCTTGATTTTCCCGGTTTCTCGGTCCAGCATTAACCTTGTGCATGCTTAGAAGTAGCATTTTTTGAAATTGAAAGTTCCTGAATGCAAATTGTTTAATTTGTATGGCTTCACGGTTAATAAACATTGACGATTTTAATTATTCACATTTATAGATTGTATACTCCTTGAGACAATATTTAATTTTTATTTTTAAATAGTCTTTAAATTTAAAGCCTTTAAAATAAAAATGATTGACACTAGAAAGAATCCAATTAGTCTGCACATTATAATATTATTAGTCGAAATTTAAAATTGAAAAATGTTGAATATTTGAACGGGGAAATAACTAAGAGTTTCTATATTTATTTCCAGTGGCCACACGGAAATATTGACATATTTGTTACTTTGCCCACCAATGCAAACTTTTTAATGCGAATAATTTTTAATATTAATTTTGTAAAATAAGATATTTAACATCTTACATTGATTGTAACGTATTGAATTAAAAAGCCATCTGTAAAACTACTTTGTCTGGAGGCTAGAACAACTGAAATTACTATATTGGAATTAGCCAGGAAATTAATTATGGAGGAATCAAGCATAGAAAAATGCGTGATGTATTTTATGAATAGGTCCTCAGTAATTTCATAATAAATTCATTCATCATTTCGAACTATGTATCTACTATTTAAAATTATTTTACGTTTGAACAGAAGAAACAGAACGCGAGTTTAACGCGCGATTGATGTTGTTTGTTTAATATTAACGTGTTTTACATCTCTGAAGTTTTGTATAAACTCTGAAGCTGAAAAATTAGCACTTATTCATATACTACGTGAAATCATATTCTGTTACTCAATTCGTAGTAAAATTTAACTATTACTGCATGATTACTTCCTTCAACTTTGTTCTCAAGACAGATTCGAGAATTTAAGGACTATGGTATGACGAATCTTATTTGCCTTTACAATTATCATGACTGTCGTGAAAACTGATTAGCTGGATCTAGGTATATACACAGGAGAACTTGAAGGTTCGCGAAACAAATGGAAGTGTATATAATTAACAGCTCGTTCGCGAAACTTATTAAATTATATCATTTAGTCGTGTAGAATTCATTATGGTAACACGAGAAGATAATAAGATTCCATCAAAATAGGAATTTTAATAAATATCAAATACAGAGATATGAGTGAAACTGCACGGAAAAAATAAGTTTTCGAAACTTTACTTGATTCATTACAGGGTTCAAGCCAATTTTAGAAATACTAAACAAGTCTGCGAATTATTTAATGTCTTTCGAAATAGCGAAGAGATATTCCCGTTTTTGTCAAATGTTCACGTTTTGAGACCCCCTGAACCCAAAAAACAGGTTTTTACGAATGCGTCTGTCTGCTTGTCTGTTTATCTGTCTATATGTCTGTCTGTAGATTTTTAGTTTTTTAGCACGATAAATTTCGAAAGAGTTTACATATTGTAAAAATTCCACGTACGGTTATTAGTAGTACTAAAAAATACGAACAATTTATCCTAATGACTTTTTTTGATAAAAAAAATTTACTGGAGTTATAGCATTTACAAAATTCCAAAAAGCAAACGAAAATGCAGATTTTAAGCCAAACACAAGGTACAATAAAATGTTCAATAAGAGAATTGTTTTCAAATTAGATCTGAAAATTCGCTTTTAACCTTTTTTCTCACGAGACACGTGATGAGAATGTGTTCGTTAAAGCCGAAGGAGCTTTAACAAGAGAATTCACAATCACTAAATTTCAGTTGTCAACCCAAAGAAGAGCTAAAAATTTGTTATCAATAATTTCTTGATAGGATACGTGGTTTTTGATTTGATCGTGAAAACAACATTAAAAATACAAGAAATTAAATTGTCAGAAAAACAGCGCAAGGTACGAAAAAAAATTATGAACAAAACTTGTACACTAAAAAAAGATCTATAAATTTGTCATTGATCATTTTTTGATGGAACGCTCAGTTTTGGTTTTAATCGTAAAAAATGAGACTGAAAATAAAGAAATTAAATTGTTGGAAAAACGACACGAAAAAAGAAAAAAAAAAGAATAAACAAAAGTTGTTCAAACAAAAAAGATCTAAAAAAATTTTTTATGAGAATACATTAGAAATAAAAAAATGAACTTGTTGGGAAAACGACGCAAGTTACAAAAACTTTTCATTTAACAAAATTTTTCGCCTAAAATATATTGACAAATTTTCTTAAAATCACTTTACGGTAGGATGCGTATTTTCGTTTTGAATCGTGAAAAATACCATTGAAAATAAACAAATTAAGTTTATGGAAAAACGACACAAGTTGCAATAAAATGTTTAATAACAATTTTGTTTATAGAATACCCATTGTTTTAATTACAAAAACAAGACAATGAAAATACAACTGTTTTAAAACCAATGCATATTATGAATTGTAATAATATGAATTTATTGAAATGATACATTTTTCAGGGTAGTTAAGGATAAAATTTATTGAAAAATAAGGAACAAATATTAAAGTAATCATGAGAAATAAAATTTGTACTTTATTGTGCAATATCTGAATAAGCAATCCAGGCCGGAGTACAGAAATAAATGTAATATACATTTAATAATGTAGAAAAAGTTCGCATTCTGTACAAAATCAAGTGTGAAGCACGAGATACGTGATGAGAATGTGTTCGTTAAAGCCGAAGGAGCTTTAATAAAAGGGAATTCACAATCACCAAATTACTGCTGTCGATGTTTTGATATTTAGTTTTTAAAAGTTTGTCCAGAAATATGGGGGAAGTACAAAGGCCAAGCGCGAAGAGCGAGAACCAACAGTTATAAATTGAATTACTCTGGCTTTTAATGTGAGTTACACAGTTTCATAAAAGGTCTTTTATTGTTTTTTTCTTAAGGACTTCAACATTTAATGCTCATAAACAGTAAAATAGTAAAAGAATTTTATTTATCGCAACCTCTGTGGCGTAATCGGTTGATGTTGCCACAAATGAAATACGGGCGTAAATGGTTCGAATCCTAGCTGAGGTATATTTTGTATGTTTTTAGCACCACAAGGAATGTTTTTAGGGTGGGAGCAAATCCACATACTGGGCTTATTTACCAATAGGCACTATTTTCGAAAGTTATGTGAAATTATGTTAGACTTGCTAACCAAGAGCAGTAAGTTTGTCCCCTGTCCGCTCAATGGATTTTTGATTTTTCTTGTTTTTATTTACTTGGGGTGATATCTTTAATAATATCAAGAATAAAATTCGTAAAAATGTTAAATTTTATCTTCAAGTTATTCGTATAGTTGCATTGAGACGATTATCGCGGCACGTTTGGTCGGATTTGACCCCCGTCCGCTCAATGGATTTGACACTTTTTTGGTGATGGAACATTAATTTTGAACTTTTTTTTAAACGTCGGGAATAATGTATGTCGAAATTAAATGTAAAAAACCGTGAAATTATTTATTTTTTTTGGGGAAAAAATTTATATTTTTGAAAAAATGTGTTTTTTTTTCTCCCATTTTTTCCAGGTAAAATTCGAAAACCCGAAAGTGGCAATATCATTATAAAAATTATCCTACATCAAATATAAATAACCTTAGGCGACCGATATCCCATTATCCTACTTTGCTAGAGTAAGTCGAGGAGAGATGGATCACTTCTCGCCATATTGAGTCTGTTTTACCGACTGAGCTGGCTGTTTGAGTGACAGTGTGTCATGACGCATTGACAAAAAGTTCGAGATGTCGTGTCACTGCCGCGTTTTCTTACAAAGCTAGAGGATATTTATTTTTTGGTCCGCTCGAAAAACACTCCGAAATTTTTCTTGTGCGTCAAAAACAATAGGTTCTCCGTTAAATCGTTTTGATTTGTGCCAAAAGCAATATGTGCGTCGAAGCGTTGGATCTTATTGCAAGGTATGGTAAGTACATGTTATACATGATCCGCGAAAATAATACCTCAATTTATCACACACTTTACTTTTTTTTAACGTTCGAGGAGAGATGGATCACCGACGTTCATTCCTCATGAAATTTGACCAATGCCGAGACTTGCAGGGCTCAAACCTGCGACTCATTGAGCGACGGAGGGAGCCAAAGTTCTTACTTCGAAGGAGAACCGAAAGCATCTTCGAGAAAAAGTCGCGAGAAAAAAGATGCAGTGAAAAAACAGCTGTCGAGAAAATCTGGCAAAACGATAAAAGTTTAATTTGTGCTGTACTTGATTTGTTATTGTATACTTATGAATCTATACAATATTTTTCATGACACTTAAAAATAAAATTTAATTAACAGTGAATATTTTCATTAAATATGGTGGTAACGTTTATTTTTTCTTTCGGATCCATCTCTCCTCGAATGATCCATCTCTCTTCGATTTTTCTTTCACACGTGTCTCATGGTGTCAAATTTTAATCAAAATGGATTTCCATACACATGGGTTTTTTTCACAAGGAATGAAACTAAGACTGACATGGGCTAAAAATTATGTTTTTCGCGAAATCTCGACTGTAGATGAAAGAATAAAAAAAGTGATCCATCACTCCTCGACTTACCCTATGCAAAAAAAATGAAAAATTCGTCAAAATTCGTATGAAACCATCTAATTCAGACGTCTCGAACTTCAGCCCAATTGTATATTGCTGAACTCAATCAATGTCAAAAACTGAAATAAGGTAATATCTATAGAAAAATGTAATGATTTACGTGAAAAAACTTTTATAAAATTGTCGTCAAAAAATGCGAAATTAAAAAAAAAATGATGCAGGAGCTGAAAATATCCCTGCAGCTTTTTTTTGGAAAATTTTTCTACTGTTATATTACAGTGAAGTCTAGCTCATTTCAAGTCTCGCTAGTTTCAAGTCGCCCGTACTCGGTTATTTCAAGTTGCGCAGTTCAGGCAACCTCCAACTCTAGGCCCCTGCATGCTCTCGTCCGCGTCAGTGGCTGACCAATTAAAAAAAAGGTTTGAAGAGCGGGAAGCCTTTGTTGGTTTGAATTGAGTATTTTAGCATGACCTCATGAGAATGCCAACAACTTTCTCGAGAAAATATTCTAAACGTAAAAGTAAATCATAAATATACGAATAGTAATATTTCTTAAGTGTAGAATGTATTATTTTTAATCATGTTTCATTCTTTTGTCTATTGACGTCCTTTCAGTGTCGCGAAATAAAGTTGCTTGTATTTCGTGAAACTAAAAGGTCGTCAATCGACAAAAGAATGGGGCATGACTGAGAAAATACATTCTACACTTGAAAAATATGACTATTCAGACATTTATAACTTACCTTTACGTTTAGAATACTTTCTCCAGAAATTTGTATTCAGTTGCAGTCCCATGTGGTAACCTTCCTGACAGCTGACACTTCCACCCATCCTAGCATGATACACATGGAAAATATTATTATTCAGACCTTTATAACTTACTTTTACGTTTAGAATATTTTCTCTGAAAAGTTGTCTGCAGTCCTATGTCAAGAACTATGCTAAACTTCCTGACATTTCCACCTATTCTAGCATGACCGCTAAGTCATGCTAGAAAACTCACTATTCCGCGAAATGTTTGAGGCGTTTTTTGAATCTATTATATTGATTTTTAGTTGGAAAATTGTACTCTTTGAAGGAAATGTGATATTTATCACGTCGTACGTCAACTAAAACACTTGAAAGGCACTGACATGCAAGACGCGCAAATGTGCACACGGACCGCGACATTTTAAACTGTGCATGTCGGGCCGTCTGAACCGTTATAATATTGTGCGATATACTCGAGTTAGTACTCGCGCACTGCGCCTTTCCGCTACGCTGTTGGTGTTTTTCAGACAAGAGTCGCAACCGACTCTCGCCCCTTGAGCTGAGAAACTGCGTGGGACAACAGTTCTAGGGATTACTAAACAGCGAGTTACTAAAATGAGAGTCGGATGTATTTATCTGTATTATTATTGATAGTATTTATTGATTTCAAATAGATCCACTTTTTTCGGTAGATGCGCAGTTGAAAAAGTTGCTTACAGTGCCCTCATCGATATAAGGCCGGGGCAGCCAATGAACGTCGCTTGACAAAAATAACTTGAAGGTCGCGCTAGAGGCAGGGATCCCTCCAGCCTTAAGATTATCGAATCGTTACATTTCCTGGCGCTAAAAACAATGGAGACTTCACTGTATTTAAAAAGTTTGCTGCTGCGCGGGCACTAGGGTGGTCCAAAAATTTAACTTTCGATTTTTGGTTATTGATCCCCTTAATTTATTCGTTTTCCGGAAAATTAAATTCCCTATTTCTTTCAAATCGGTCAAAATTAACCCATGCACCCAGGATTTTAAAACTAACATGAGGTTTTAAATGGGAAAAGCTCGTTTTTTGAAAAAATTGAAAAAAGAAGTGCTCATATTGTGCCCGGAAAAATCGCTAAAAATGCAAACTTATTACTTGTTGAAACAATTTTTCCCCCGTAAATCGTAAAAAGTTATTATTTTCTGTGATTTTAATGACACAATTAACGAAAAAAAAGTAATGTTTATTTGTTTGAGATACTTGCCAATTGTTCAAACAATTTTTTCATCCTGTAAGTCGTGAAAAGTTATAATTTGCTGAAATCAATGTAACAGGTAAAGAATGCTGAGAGTGATATTTTTTGTGGAAGGCAGTTTGCAATTATTTAAATAATTAGTACCACTTGCTCCTTGACATAGGAAAGTTGAAGAAAATTCTAGTTTTTTCGAAGCTCTTACACTATGCTGCTTATTAATCAGTATTTTCTTTTATCAATGAAATCGATCTGACAAAATTACTATCAATAAGGTAACTGAAAAAGTTGTTTCAAAGAAAGATTATTGTTTCAAAAATTAGGTATAAGTACTGAAATAAAAAATATATTGAATAATAAGCTACATGGTGTAAGAGATAAAAAGAAACTAGAATTTTCTCCACCGTTCCTATGAAAAAGCGCAAGTGGATGATGTTTAATGAAGGTAATGGCAATGGTAAGTTAATGGTAATGGAGGTATACTGGTTTATATAATTGCAAGCTGTCTTCCATAATGAATATCACTCTTAACATTCATCAACTTTCTAAAATTCACTGTAAAAAACATCTTTTTGACAAATGAAAATTGTTTAAGTAATTGTAAATTGTCTTTTACACAAAATACCACACTTAGCATTAATTGAATGCATTATCGTTTCCAGAAAGTAGGAACTTTACATGATTTACAGGCGAAAAAATGTATAAACAAATGAAAATTGTTTAAATAATTGTCAAATATCGTTGAAAAATGCATTACTCTCAACATTCGTTAATTCGTCGCCCTAGAGTTATACTACGCCATGTCCACTTTTTGAAATTTTTGAACTATTATTATTTTTAGACTCGGTAAGGGTTAAACTTTATTTTTTAATAAATTTTTCCCGAAAATTTATTTCCTCAGCTGTTATGATTATTAATTAAAATAGTGACGTTAATTAAAAGTTATAATTATATCACGCCATGTCCTCTTTTTCATTGCTATACGTGAAAAATGCCAACTTCGTAGTGCATATTTTATATGGATAACCTATGTCCAATTTGAGAAATAACAATTTTCAAAAATATATTTAACCTTAAAAGTAACCATCGGAATATTACTCAAAAGTCAATAATTTGCGAATAACTAATTTAATTCGAGGTATGTTACACATCAGAATAATGTAAACTATCATTCTCCTAAACTTTTTGCTTAAGAATTTCATTATAAATAGTTCATTTATAAATATTTTGTGGACATGGCGTACTATAATTCTGAGGAAGAATGGATTTTTTGAATCTCATATTACGCCATGTCCAAAAACAATTTTCCACATCAGCTAAAAGACATTCATAATAGTATTAAAAGTTGTGCTAATATGTTCTTGCTCATGCATTATTTTTTACCGATAAACTCATTTCGACATTTGACATCGTTTTTGTAGAGTATATTATGGTTAAACTTTGAACCTCAAATTCTCAGTTTGACAGTTGAGGGACATGGCGTACTATAACTTTAGGGCGACGAATTGTGTGATTAATTCCAGAAAGTAATAACTTTTTACTATTTACAGGGAAAACATTTTTTAAACAAACGAAAATGCTCTAAATAATTCACAAATATTGTTTAAAAAATATAATACTCTCAACATTCGCTAATTGTGTAATTTGGTTCAGGAAATAATAAATATTTACGATTTACAGGGTCAAATTGTTTAGAAAAAAGAAAATTTTTTAAAAAATCACCAAATATGTTAAAGAAGAAATATTATTCTTGAAATTCATCAACCTTATAATTTATCCCGAAAAATGATAACTTTTCACGACTTACAGGCGAAAAAAATATTGTTCAAACAATTATTAATTGTTTGAAAAATTAAAAATAAGTTAAAATGTTCCTGAAAACTTGTGAATTATCAAATAAAAATAATTTATTTTGCCTAAAATAAAGAAATACAGTCTTTAGCATGAATTTGACATAAAACTGCTATTTTACATTTTTTGGGGCATTTTCCGGGCACAATAAATGGGGGTTAGGGGTGTAAAAACTAAAATCTATTGGGTGAAAATTATTCCTTGAATATTTCTTGATGGGTGACTGAGCTTTAATTAAAAAAAAATTAATAACAAGTACTTATTTTTCAATTTTGTCGATAAACGAGCTTGTCCCATACAAACCCCCATGTTAATTTCAAATTCCCGGGGCGCGGGTTAATGTTGACCGATTTGAAAAAAAGGC